>JAFIRS010003883.1:0-110005 GCA_018342105.1 Gonioctena quinquepunctata | reverse complement strand
AATTTTAACTTTAAAATAGCATTTGAATCTTTTTTTCTTGAAGTATCCATGATTTTAGCAAATTAAATTTCCTCACTTTGCTGTTGATTTTGATTGATTTGTATTGATCTGAAATAGGGAATGACCCTAATTAACTTTTTCAGATTACCTCTCCCGTTTAAATATTTTTTCCGTAACTCAATGGAGTTTTTTTCCCCATATTTTCCCCTTTTTGTGAAAGATCCATTTTTGGGGTTTTCTGTAAAAAAGTCGGGAATATGGGGGATGCCTGATGTCTTTCTGGGTACAGATCTAAATAATTTTCAGCAGAAACATGAATGTTCCAATTTCTGTAAAAAACGTTAACCATATCTCTTTTTTCCTGGGGGGAAACCCATTTTCAGTACAAAGTTTTTAAAATCCAACGATTTTCCCAAGAAACTGTCAAAATATTGTCAAGTGATGAATAAATATTTTTTTCCAAAGATACTATGAAATCAAAATGGTTTAACAAAATTGTTTATAACCAGAATGCCCATGTTTCTGAAAAAATAGGTAGTTGAAAAGGATAACAAAAATATTTCCAAATTGGTGTCTGATATGAAATTGAAATTAAGTTTTTTTTCAATGATTATATACGATAATTACTAGGAAGAAACATTTTACATTTTCCTTACTGACTGGTTGGGCTAAATGGGAGAATTTAAGAAGACTTCCGTAATAATGTTGATTTTCTTCCAAATCCTAGGATTCATATTTTTCTATGATATTTTTTTTAATTCCAATTTAAAAAAAAGTTGAAACTTTTACTGTAATAGTTCAATATTTCCAAAACACCTGTAATTCAGAGGAAAATACTAGCAATATGAAACATGACCTTGGATAAAAAAAATGCAATAAAAAATACGGCCCTATTTGAAAATTAAAAGTTGAGGGTGGCCCAATTTATAAGAATGTATATAATTTTTTCTTATTTGGATAGCCTACAAAAAAGTTGAATGGCAAAGGACAAAAAAAAAAATATCCTAAAATAAAAAGATTAGGAAAAGAAGAATTTCGAAATTTTCGTTTTTTGTGTATAACCCAGAACAAAGAAGCTAGATGATTTTTTTATCCATATAATTGACCTCTGAAATATTACTTCCCCATTTCCATCATCTATCTCTTACGTATTAAATCCCCACATAGACTCGAATTTGAATAGCCCTGTATATATTGTTAAGCCAATGGAATACAGAGAAATTTTTCTACGATACAAAAACAACTTAACATTCTTGATAAACAGTAAAGGTCAATATGGACCACCTGCTAGACTGAAACAGTCGATAAGCACGTCGAAAACCAAATGTTGTTATCGGAGACAAATAAAATGCTTTTAAAAAATAATTACCAAGAAATATCCCTTGTAGACCGGACGCATAAATCATTCAACTAGAAGCTAAAACAACGAATTGATTGCTACTAGTACAATTCCCAGCGAGATAAGAAAATCAGTTTTATTTAATAACGAAGAAAACATATCCATATTTCAAAACACCCGGCCCAAATTCGATAAACATGGGGTCATTAATTCCAGCGTGACAGCTACCGTAAATATATTATCCAATTATAACATAGATAAGCGAGAACGGGTTAGAAAAACAAGTCCTCTATCAGTTTTACGACTTCACAACACACAAGCTCCCACTAGCTCCCATGTTAAAGATCATATAAAAGCTGAGTTTCATGTCAAAGGCAGTAGTTCGATTTGGTATTCCACAGTGAACACGAGAATATGCCATTCGCAAAAGAAGTTAAAAAGTCAGTCTAATTACAGTATCGTCAATAATAATGAGAGTTTCCAAACCGGTGTAGTTAACTTCAGCAAAAAAGAAACTCAGATTCAGATCAAGTATTGAAGCTCATAGTAAAACACGTAACAGTATAGTTTCCACAAATTGTCAAAGCTTCCAAAAAACAGAGAATAATACAACGGATTCAGCAATTTCAATGGTTCACGATCACTTAGAAAAACCTTAACTGATACGAATATACCGGACGAATTAAATTGAATAACCCGATTGACGGGGAAAAACGAATAATAAAGTCTAATCTAATTGCCTTTAAAAACTACATCCAGTGAATAAGGTTAAACAGGGTGAGTCTCATGTTTGTTTTTCTGTATTTATGTATGTGGCAAAACCCAACCCATTAAAATGTGTATATGTCTATAAAGTATGTCCATAGTTTTCAAGATCCAAGTTTTCAAAAAGAGAATTATTGTTAAGTGTTGCAGCACTTGATTGCAAGATTTCTTTAGTAAAATTATTTCTATTGTGACGATCATTGCAGAATTATCTGCCAATATCGCTAAATTAGTTTTCTTTGTATGAATATTGTTTCCATCATACCCATAGACATTGATAGGATTGTCGTCCATTTTTATAAATATATATATACATTCTTAACTTTTATGAGTGCATTATTATTTTATTAAATCATTGTTTGGTTCGAATCTTCTGAACGGTAGTATTTCCTGAATAAACAGCCCATGTTCCAGTATTTGAGATATGAACCAGATCTGAGCGCTCCAGATTTCGTTCAGTATTGACCGCCTTCAGACAGTCGATTGCTCTTAATACTGTTTTTCCAACCTAACTAATAACGTCTGGTATTACAGGTGTGGTGGGTTAAATCACAACCCCCGTAGTCAGGGCAAAACAATTGATGTCAGGTGTGCGAGTAATAATTGAGGAAGTACATTAACGCATATATGATATTTTCCACAGAAAAAAAAGTGTCAAACAAAAATTTAATTTGAAATTTTTTTAATAAATATTTTAATTTTTTATTTTTACAAATAAGTGTCAGTGGAAAAAAGACTAATTTGAACAGAAGTAAATGAGTAGAAAGATTGTGAAAATAGTTTAGTATAATATCGTTGTTATTTTGCAAACACGATATTGGGAAAATAAATAGATATACGTTATACCATCAAAACTCAGGAAGTATTCGAAAAGGCAATTGAAGTTTTATTTTCAATCAATGGAGATTTTTATCAAAATAATTAAATCATGGAAACCTCAGACAACAGTGCCTTGGGTTAGGTATGAATGGCAATTACTATCACTTTGGATAATATACCTTTTATAATGGTACAACAGAAATCAAAGATTTTATTCAGAAATTGAGAATTTGGCAGCTGTAGCAAAATGGACAGACAGTCAAATAAGTTCTATAGTTAGATTAAAATTGAAAGGAATAGCTAGATTATTTATTGAAGCAGAAGATGAATTACAAAATACCGACAACTGGCAATTAATTAAAAGGAATTATTGAAGCAGTTTAGCAAATTGAAATTACCTGAGAAGCACAAAAAGAATTTTGAATTGTTATCAAGAAAAGAATTAATTAGTTAGGCATTTTTTCATAAGATTAAAAATATGTGCATCAAAGATAAGGCACCTTGCAGGAAATAATAGATTTGTCAATGTCTTAGAGCAAAATTACGAGCAGGATTTTTTGGTTCAAATTTGCTATTGGATTGTTAGATCCTGTTAGACAAAAAGTTTTATCTGAAAGTCCTGTCAGTTAGAAGAAGCCATCAATTAGCAGAAAAGAAGAATTAATTGAGCAAATTACGAATACACCGAATATGAATTTTAGAACTTTCAATGCGAATATAATATTGTGCACACATTGTAACAGAAAAGGTCACACAGCAGGAGATTGTTATGTGAAAAATTGCGTATGCCTAACATGTCAAGAAGTCGGACATATGTCATATCGTTGTCCAAATAGGAATATTTTTCAAAATAAGAGATTCAATGAGTCAGGAAAATGGTTTTCCAACTACGCTAAGGAAAAACGATTTAAAAAATATGGAAAAATGAATAAATATAGAAAAGAATTTTCTAACAATTCGAAAGAAAATAGATTTCGATCTCAGGGGAACAGGAATGAACGAGGACGTACAGGAAATGGTTACCGAAATTTTAGGAGAGTAAATTATAGAAAGCAAACAGGAAATAGCTATGGAAATGACAGAAAATGGGAAAAGTATGGGAAAAAGGCAAAATATAACAGGAATTTAAATGGAATGGCAGCTTTCAACAAGCCTCAGATGAAAGCTGCGGGAAAAACTATTTAAATAGTGAGAGGCAAGAGGAAAATATACTAATCGACGATGAACAGAAAAATGTAATTAATTTGGAAGTAGCAGGAATTTTGAGGCATATATCCATAGATAGGAGAGCCCAAGTGTCAGTGGCTCATATTAATATTGTTAGAGGTATGAAATTAAATTATGATTTGCCGTATCACCTCAGAAATGGACAAGGAAATTTCACTCGGTATATTGGCCGGTTATATTGCCAATCAAAGTAAAGGAAGGAAAAATTATTGAACATGAATTCTTAATAGTTGAAAATGATCATCGTAGTACTGAAATAACACTGGGATTAGATTTTTTACGAAAATATGACGTGCAAATTGATTGGAGAGAAAATCAAATGCATTTATCAGGGGAAATTATCGAGTTGAAAAGAAAATCCAACACATATGCCAACCAAATCGGATGACGAACAGAGGAAGTTGCAAAGAGATTTGAAGAAGTAGAAAAACGATTGAGAGATGTCACGATCATGATGAACGATTGGATGAATTCTGTAGAAAAACTAGAATTGAAGAGGGAGGGCCCGCCCAAATCAATCCGCGAAGTATTCTTAAACAGAGTTTCATGCCATGAAACGAGATGTACAACTTCGAATCAAATAGAGATATCAGGGACCGGTGATTTAATTGTGACACCAGGTTTAGAAAAAACAGTTTCAAAGATGTCAGCGACTGGTGATTTAAAGGAGACGCTAGTCTGCAAAGAAATAGTTGAAATTGAAGAATATGGAAAATCGTCTGGAACAAGAGAAAAGCGAAACATGCGTTTAAACGAGCAACAAGAGAGAAGAGAGGAATTTAGAAAAGTGCCACCTATGGAAAATGGAAAAACCGACGCATCCTGTACATTAGGACCGATAGTCACAAGTGACAGTCGACAAGTGGAAATGCCTACATAGGTACGAGCATTTCCTGCCTAAAGAAACGGAGAGATGTAACGGAACATTGCCCATACAGCACTACAGCGAGGATGAAGAAAATTATAGTCAGAAAATGGAAAAAGTTGGTATGAGAGTTTTTGAAAGTGAAAATATTCCCGAAAGTAGCCAGACATATTCAGGAAGAACGGAAATTGCAACAGTTAATGCATCAAGGAATCGAAGGAAGGTAATCGAGGTAGAAAATAGTAAATCATTGGAAGATAGTTTGAGAGATAGATACGAATCACCCAAGGGAGATGTTCTATCCACCAGGAAGTTGGAATCTGCCAAGCACCTAGGAATGACGGTCGCCAAAGATAAGACTTTTTCTACAGTCGTAAATCACAAGGAGGAAAATTTCTTGCCTAAGGACAAAATCCTACCGCCCAGATTTTTGAATGTATGTAAAGTTCAAGCAAAAAGTATAGTGAACTCCGAAGATACGAAATTACGAAGTATTGCAGAAAATGGATTTTTAACGCCGAGAAAACGAAGTATAGTAGAAGATTTCAATATAGATACGATAGTAAAGAAAGAAATAAACCCAGAAGTGAAAAAGATTAGAACTTTAGCCAGAAAGAAAGGAAAATCTAATTTAAAAAAGACATCGCACGTTAATTTTGAAATCCAACCAGTGGAAGAAACAAGAAATCAAATAATACTTGCTAATCGATTCAACAAGTATATGAATGCAAGCAGCAGACAAGCGACACAAGAAAATGAGGTAAAATTAAATCAAGTTTTAGTTCAAACTCAAGAAAATATGCCCGATGAATTACCAATAGTTAATGCCGAAAATATAGAAAAATGTCAGCCAAGTGAAATGTCCAAAGAAAATGAAGAAAGCATCTCTGAAAATAAATTCCCCCTTACACAACCCATGACACGCAGCACTGTTCAAATGACACCCATGAAACATTTGGTTCAATCAGTTAGATATCAGTAAACAAGAAAATTTTCAGTATGCACCAGAATGTAGGAACTATATATAGTATGTAATTATTATAGTCTTAGCAGACTGCAAAAGACCAGAAACAATTGAAAAATCCCTGAAGGTTAATTTGCCAAAACATATTTATAGCTACAATGAACTTGTAAAATTGGAATGAATAAAAATACGACATCCACCGATACCGTAATGAAAAACGGAATTAAATTAATTGTATCATAGTACGGGAACAAACTGAAAAAAATATTTAAGAGAATCAACTGAAAACGTGAAACGCGAACAGGGACAATTTTAGCAAGTGTGTTGATGTAAAATAATGACAGTAAATTCCCCGGAATATTCAAGCAAAGCTATTTTGAGACGGATATCGTTCATTACAGGTCATAGAAAAAACGAAGAATGGTCGACAGAACTAGAATGAAACACTGTACGGATTACAGGCCATAAAAACCACAAAAGCGATATGTTATGAAAATTAATGCAATTAGAAACAGTTATAGAATATCGAATCGCCGAGTTACATAATACAGATAAATAATATAATCACGATATCCGGAAAATGTGTTTACGGATTGGTAGAATATTCACACTAGAACATCGCGACGTTTATAATTGTACAGTACCTAAATAAATAATGACAAAATTTACTAACCGCGCATATAGGGAAGGTTTTGACAGGAATATCGTGGACTATTATTGTTGAAACCCAAGAAAATATCTCTGAACAAACAGCAGTGGACAATCCAGCATGGCGAAGCGAAATGATGAGACCAGCAGATTCCTAGAGCAGTGCGAATTCACAGTGTGGTTTGAGTTCAAGCACTCCGCACAGAATTCAGTGGACACAATTCACCACACAAATCACCTGTGTTAATGGTACCGCACAAATATGATTCCCAGGAACGAAGATTTTTAAACGAATGAATTACCACCATTTGACCACCGACACCGAATACCATTTACAACATTATGCTAAGGAATGACCTTGTCACTGAACCAGAAAACACAGGCTGTGCTATCTGTCTAGTTCCGATACCGACTAATTATCACGGATCACTGACCCGAGAATCGTGTGGAAGGCCCTACAATCCCCAAAAGCCATATGGTTAGAGAAGATAAACAAAGGAACAAATAGTCCCGTACCGCTGATACGTACCCTTAGCCAACCAGCGGCGTAGCAGGAAAAATTCCCAGAGGATCCAACGGATAGAGTTAAATTGATGCCCACCGGAATAGAAGTGAGAAAAATCCCCTCGTTGAAGAAGGCGAGTACATACCTTACAGTATGGAAATTACCCCATGGAAGAAAGAGACTTTATTGTGTGTTTGCATGATTATTTGCATGTTATTTTAAGAAAATTAGAATTAAGTACTGAGAAGTGAGGTTAATAACTTTGGTAATAGAGTATAATTATCCTCTAGAAGATGTAAACCGTAGTCCATTGTAATTGTCAAAGTAAGACTTATAAAATTTGTCGCTAGAATAGGATTACACTACAGCAAGTTAAAACATTTTTGCTTATTGTTGGTGAAAGTGATGTTATTTTGAAAAAAAAAAAATTGAGTTTGTCAAATCTTTTTTGTAGAGGGTTGGGACGAGTGTTAAGCCACGTAAATACAGAGAAATTTTTCTACGATACAAAACAACGTAACATTCTTGATAAACAGTAAAGGTCAATATGGACCACCTGCTAGACTGAAACAGTCGATAAGCATACGTTCGTAAAACCATACGTTGTTATCGGGAGACAAATAAAATGCTTTTAAAAATAATTACCAAGAAATATCCCTTGTAGACCGGACGCATAAATCATTCAACTAGAAGCGTAAACAACGATTATTGATTGCTACTGGGTACATTCCCAGCGAGATAAGAAAATCAGTTTTATTTACTACCGAAAGAAAACATATCCATATTTCAAACACCCGTCCAAATTCGATAAACATGGGGTCATTAATTCCGCGATAGCGCGACAGCTACCGTAAATATATTATCCAATTATAACATAGATAAGCGAGAACGGGTTAGAAAAACAAGTCCTCTATCAGTTTTACGACTTCACAACACACTAAGCTCCGCCCACTAGCTCCCATGTTAAAGATCATATAAAAGCGTGAGTTTCATGTCAAAGGCAGTAGTTCGATTTGGTATTCCACAGTGAACACGAGAATATGCCATTCGCAAAAGTTAGGTTAAAAAGTCAGTCTAATTACAGTATCGTGCAATAATAATGAGAGTTTCCAAACCGGTGTAGTTAACTTCAGCAAACATAGAAACTCAGCCGATTCAGATCAAGTATTGAAGCTCATAGTAAAAACACGAGCGAACAGTATAGTTTCCACAAATTGTCAAAGCTTCCAAAAACAGAGATAATACAACGGGATTCAGCAATTTCAATGGTTCACGATCACTTAGAAAAACCTTAACTGTATACGAATATACCGGACGAATTAAATTGAATAACCGATTGACGCGGGAGAAAACGAATAATAAAGTCTAATCTAATTGCCTTTTAAAAACTACATCCAGTGAATAAGTGTTAAACAGGGTGAGTCTCATGTTTGTTTTTCTGTATTTATGTATGTGGCAAAAACCCAACCCATTAAAATGTGTATATGTCTATAAAGTATGTCCATAGTTTTCAAGATCACCAAGTTTTCAAAAAGAGAATTATTGTTAGTCGTTTGCAGCACTTGATTGCAAGATTTCTTTTAGTAAAATTATTTCTATTGTGACGATCATTGCAGAATTATCTGCCAATACGCTAAATTAGTTTTCTTTGTATGAATATTGTTTCCTATCATACGTCCATAGACGATTGATAGGATTGTGTCCATTTTTATTAAATATATATATACATTCTTAACTTTTATGAGTGCATTATTATTTTATTAAATCATTGTTTGGTTCGAATCTTTCTGAACGGTAGTATTTCCTGAATAAACAGCCCATGTTCCAGTATTTGAGAGATATGAACCAGATCTGAGCCGCTCCAGATTTCGTTCAGTATTGACCGTCTTCAGACAGTCGATTGCTCTTAATACTGTTTTTCCAACCTAACGAATAACGTCTGGTATTACAGGTGTGGTGGGTTAAATCACAACACCCCGTAGTCAGGGCAAAACAATATATATTCTTTTTTCATAATGCTTTTTTTTACCGAATACTGACAACTGCATGTGTGTGTTAAAAATGGACTGAATTCTTTTTAGCCTGCTCAACAGTCTCGATTTGGAAATTTATATATTTATACTGGAGTAGTGCTACAGTCCTGTTGTTTTTTGGGCCCATAAAGAAAAAAATGGCAAATCAGGCAAATTCGGAAGAATTAATTCGAAACTTTATTACACTTAAGCTTGAGGGGAAATAACTGCTGAAAATTTTAAATCTTCCAATGTTCGGCCAGTGGCCAAATATCTTAAAGTAACTATCAGTCTTTCTTCAGCGCTAATAGCCGGTCGCATTTTAGTATATTTTTTTTAATGTTTGGTTTGACCAACTCAAGCAACTGCTGGTAACATACATCATTCATTCTCAAATCATTTTCCAAATCTTCTGATCAAGAGTTTCTTAACTTCCGAATTAAATTCATATGTGACTGCTCCCCACCTTTCAAAAGCCACTCCTTTACCCACAAATGTCTTATATTTTTAGACTTAACTCCAGTTAACAATATAATAGCCAAGAAAAGATACAACTTTCGTTTTGTAAATCTCATTATAAAACACATACACTACAAAAACAAATATAGCAACAAACGACTGATAAATAATATATTTGACATGACATTGTTTTAATAATATAGTTGACATACTCTTTGAATTGCAACCCCCATCAACAATAACCCCTAAATACTTGAATTGGATCACCAGCTCTAAAATATCCGAACCCAGTAATACCTCATACTTTTGATTACAGAAGTTTCTTGGTCATCTCAACATTGATTAGCACAACAACATCCGTAAATAGTTTCCGAAGTTTTGTTGATAGTTTTCTATAAGTTTCATGTCAACAACATGAGAAGTAGATAAGTGTATCATCTGCAAATAGATGAACTGAACATTCTCCTAACACCATATCATTAATAGAAATAGATACTAATAGAGGGCCCAGAACACTTTCCTGCGGCATCTCTTGGTTTCATTCTATATTATCCGAAACCTCATTATTGATTTTAGGTTGTCTTTTTTGTAAAGTTCTTCCATATCGAAATGTTTTTAGTTAACCTTTTCTCTGCGGGAACCAGATATCTATGTAAAATAATTTCGTGGTCGTACAACGGGAATCGGATAAATACGCGGGACCTTTTTGTATGTTAACTGCGGGTACCAGTCGAATACGCGATTTTTAATATATTTTGTGGTGCCTATAGATGGTAGTTTGTTTCTGGCCGAGACTTTTACAACATGTTTCAAAACTCTTGTGCTTCACTGCGGGAGCCATATGAATCAGCATTCTGTTTATCCGGTACGAACTCAGAGGCATTGTTTCCCGAATTCATGTATTCTTTTATTAGATCTTTTATAAGATTGCTGCAACACTAACGTTTTGATGTGACCTGAGCCTGCAGGTATTTTGGTTTTCGGGGAAATAAGTCAGTGTATCTTGAAGTTATTATTTTTGTTATTCCATATTTACATATAATAAAAATAACCTAACATTGAAAATTATTATTTAAACGAACAGAACTTTTAATGAAAAGTGACACTGATGATGAATTTGGGCTAAGATCTAATAAATTTTTATAGTAATAGTACTAGTACAATTGGCAAGTTTGAATTTCACACAATCATAATCACATTAATAAAAATTTGAGTTACAAGTTATATACAGGTAAGAATACAGTTAAAAACATATATTGTAGTTACACATTAAAAAGCTAATATATTATTGAGTATATATTTTCATCGGAAAGAGTGAATTCCAAGTACTTTATTGTAGTGATTTTCGCTTATTTTTATCATACTTATATTTGTTATCAAATTGAAATATATTTGTTATATGTTCTTGAGTGTATATTTCACTTGGAAACTGAGAAAGTTAATTCTAAGAAATTTTTATTGATCGTAACCTCCACTTATTGACAAGACAAAAGGTTGTTTCGAGCCCAAAAAATTTCGTGGAATTTACTGTTTCCTTATTTCCAAACTGAGTATAGTTAGTAACTTTCCACTTAGTCATGGCGAAAATAACAGCCAGTCAAGATTATAGTCGCCCCTAGTTAATTGTACTGCTCTGGATGGATATATCGTTATAAGTACGCGAGATTATTCCTTCACCCAACTGCGGGAACCGTGTTGATCAGCCCCAGCTCCCAACAGCCGTATTGGAGACAAAGTTGCATAAAAAGCTATCCGCAGTGAAAAGGTTAACGTTTTCTCAAATATATAATAGTTGTACAAACCTACGCATGTCAGGAAAGTAAAGCCTCCTGTTTGAACATGTGCCTTTCATATCCACATTTTCATCAGGTTCTACCACTCATCTCATCTCCGTGAGCATATTCGAAGGCATACTGGTGAGAAACCCTTCCAATGTGCAGTATGTAATAAACGTTTCACTATCAAGGGGGAACTAACGATGCACATGAAGTCTCATACTGGAGAAAAACCCTATGCCTGCACATGCTGTGACAGAAGATGTCTTACAGCAGCAGACTTGAAGGTAAATTCAAATAATTAACTGATTGTTAATTAGACTGTATTATACGGGGTAACCCAGGGGTGCATGCAAGATCCATAACTTTTTTTTCTATCAAAGCTATCGACTTTTTTTGTCCAACCTATAATTTTTTTTTTTTTTTTTATGTTCTGGTTCCCACGAAAAGGGATATCCTGTAATGTTCAGAGAACATCGTGGGAACCTAGGGAAAGAAGGTAGGAATTGGTGTTCTTCTTAAATTTTTTAAATTAGGCACATCCTACAAATATTTCTATTTATATACAAGTTGTCCCAAAATGAGATACACAACTGAGTTCTGTTTTTTTAAACGGCAACCCCCAGGTTTCATCAACTTATCTGCAATAGTTTTTGACTTATGTCAATTTATGTGTCAAAATAGTGTCGTGCATAGACCCACATAAAAATTCATAACTTCAAAACCATTCATGATAACTTGCGCATGTTTAGAAAAAAAAGGGTTTTTAACCGCCATCTTAGTTGCAAAGCTATCCTCGGAAGTCAGAGACTTGTGGGAGTTAAGAAGACGGGGACCTTGACTTTTTAAGTGTCATCCGAAGCACTACTCGGCTAGTAACCAGTGGAACTAGGAGTCAATGTTCCATCGCCTACTACAATTTTTTGAAAATGACAAATAAATGGCAATAACTCGACCTTTTCAAATGCAACACTTTATATTTTATTGAATGGCATTGTTAAAGAGCTTTTTGTCAATATTGGGTTTTTGGGTTCTACTTTGTAAAGGTTGCGAGATTTGTTGCAAAATATGAAATTTTGGAGGTTTTTTCCAAAAAAAAGGTATTGGGTGTACCTTTAATAATTGTACATGTCTAATTGTTAATAATGAATTTCACTCTCGAAGAATTAGTGAATATGGTCTACTGTATTGGCGAAGCTGACAGAAATCTTTTATTAGAAAGCAGATTCTACCATCAAAAATACCCAGAAGCAAGAACTCCATGGGTGTCCTCATTCCAAAAGTTAAGAGATTAGTTTGAACTCACTGGTAGTGTGTCTTATACTAAAAAGGAAATTGTTGGTCAGATCAATGAGGAAAATGTGTTGCAAGTTTTATTGATGCTACAGGAAAATCCTCTCTTAATAATAATAAAATGTATTCAGTAAGATCATCAATGATGATATTAAATAAGTCAATACAATACAAACGGACAAATCAATAAAACAATACAGTAGGCACAACAATAAGAATAAAATAAATATTGCAATACATATATAAAGCATTATCAGTAAGAATTTGTTCAAGATACAAATATAGATAAATATATATGCATTATATTATCACATACTATCATTTAAATATTCTTCCAGAGTATAATATGATTTATCCAAGAGCAACTCCTTTCTATGCTTATAAAGTTCCACAGGCAGATTCTTGATTTCATTTGTAATCTGTTATAAACTTTTATGGCCATAAGTCTAGGACATGTTAAGCACTAGGGAAATAGTAGCGGAAACAGATATTTCACAAAGTAGTGTGAACAGAATAATTTTGAAACATAAGTTCCACCCTTATCACCACATCAAGAATTGTATGATATTGATTTTGCAAATAGAGTTGCGTTTTGTATTCAAATGAATGGCATGATTGAGGATAATAATACTTTAAACAAAATTCTGTTTTCTGATGAAGCAATGTGCAAGAACAACGGTCAATAGACATAATATGCATTAATATGCAATCAAAAATCCTCACTGGTTGAGGACTGTTGATCACCAAAAGCGATAGTCATTTAATGTTTGGGGAGAAATTATTGGAAATCACATTATTGGACACTACTTTTTCGACAATGTGCTGGAAAATATTTACATTTTCTTTGTGAATATCTTCCCAGAAAGTTAGAAGGTCCACTTCTTGAACACCACAAAGCCAATGTGGGTGCAACATGATGGTACTGCAGTGCATAACCATAGGATAGTGCGATAATTTTTAGATCAATCCTATCCTAATTGTTGTATAGGCAGAGGAGGTACTATTCCTTGACCCGCGCGATCTTCAGATCTTACTCCTATAGATTTATTTCTTTGGAGGCAGATGATATGAAAAACAGGATCACGGAAGCTTTCCGTTCAACTGATGGAGCTATGCTTGCTAGAGTCCGGGGCTCATTTACTAGAAGACTAGCAGTTTGTGTGGTACATGAAGGTGACCTATTTGAGCATTAATTTCAAAATTTATTTTCCTTTCCTGTTCTTGTAAATATTACTAGAAATTTTCCCTTTGATGTACTCCTGTTTCTACCAGAATTTCATTTTGTTGAAACATATTTTTTTCGGAATTGTATGGATGTGTCAAATTTAATAACAGCGGCCTACTCAATTCCTTAAAAAAAAAAAAAATATCAACATTTCTTATTCTGCAACAATTCTCGCAAATTTTACAAAGTAGACCCCACAAACCCTATTTAGGCAAAAAGCTCTTGAAAAATGCCATGCAATATACGGTGTTGCATTTAAAAAAGTCGAATTATTGCCATTTGTCATTTTAAAAAAATAGTAGTAGGCTATTGAACATTGACTCCCAGTTCGCCTGCTAAAGCCTAAGGAATCGACTGGAAAGAAGTTGGTTGAGTTATCTTGAATATTTCAACATTCAAATGTATTATAGATTATGTCTCGCTCAATGAACAAATAATTGAGCCCAAAGCTGAGATTAAATTCTTAGGGCTACATATTGACAATAAATTGAGATTTGAAGACCACATCAGCAAACTATGCAGGAAATTATCCTCAAGTTGCTATGCCATAAGGATAATATCATCCAACATGTATTCTCTATCAGCATACTTTGTGCTTTGTGAGTCTCACTTGCGCTATGGAATTTGTTTCTGGGGTGCAAGTTCTCAAACTTTAACCAACTCAGATTTTATGCTCCAAAAAAAGGGGCTGAGATATGTATGTCAAGCAAAAATAAGTGATTCTTGTAGACCTATTTTTTTATCACAACAAATTTTACCCTTTGCCTGCTTCTTTATTTTAGAATCAGTTTGTCTAATTCATAAGAACTACAAGGAGAACATTTTGCCTCATCAATCGAACTACGAAACCAGACTCATATATAACATCAGTCTTCCTATTCCCTCAACTTATCAAATCCTCCATATTTTATAATGGAAAGAAACTGTTCAACCATCTTCCTCTTCCCACCAGGAAAATAAATAATAATTACAAATTTCGTAAAGAGGTTAAAAAACTCCTTTGTCTAGGAGTCTATTACAATGCAGATGAATTCCTCATTGACAATTTCACAACTTACAATAAAAATTCCTAAAGGGGATAGTTACATTGTGGATGCTCAAATATACTTTTTTACCTTTTAAATTCATACATATATATATATATATATATATATATATATATATATATATATATTTTTTAATTTTTAAACTTTGTGACTGTTTTTATATTTTTTATTTATTTAAACTTATACAATGTGCTGTTTTTTAAAAATGACTATGTAGTAACTTTTATCTTAGGTTTAAGTACTTTGTCAACAAAATTAATGTTTTTATGACAATAAAGCATTTCTGATTCTGGTTCTGAAGTTATGAATTTTTCTGTTGGTCTATGCACGATCCTATTTCAACACATAAATTGATATAAGTAAAAAACTATTGCATATAAGAAACCTGACTGATTGACAATTTAGTGGCGAATCCAAAAATGGATTTTAAAAAAACAATTCAATTGTTTACCTTATTTTGGGACATCCTGTATATGAACAGAAATATTTTTAGTATGTGCCTCATTGTCGGACCTATCGTAAAAAAAAATCAAGGCGATAGCTTGCACACACCCTTAGGTCACCCTGTATGACGAAATCATAAATTTCTGGAAAAGGTTTGGTACTTTTTCTCGATTTGCCACAAATATACCTAAACTATTCTATTCTATAATTCATGTTAAGGTCCACATGCGCACACATACAGGAGAAAAGCCGTTCGAGTGCACCATGTGCAACAAGAAATTTGCCAGTACATACATCCTAAACTCCCATATCAAGACTCATACCGGAGAGAGACCCTATTCGTGCACATTGTGCGACAAGACATTCACTCAGTCATCACATCTCAACGTGCATAATCGAAAACATACTGGTGAGAAAGTAAGTGGTAATCTCAATTATATGTATCTTAGTATTTGAATATATCGATTCAAGAGGCACAAGCAAACAAATCATTATATTTGGTCAAATATTCAAAATTTGATATTTTAGTAACAAACATTCTGAGTAGAAATCAAATATTTGTACTCTCCACTGTTTAACTGAGTATTCATAGCCCCACGTTGGGCGCCAGATGTAATGGACGATTTTCTGCATGGTGAACCATTTCATCCATTGCCACAGCTGGCGCGAGACATTTCTGGATTGCAACACAAAATGAGTTTAATCTTCTGATCTTCTTCTGTTTTAGGTAAATTTGGTTTGCCAGGTATTTTTAAAATTTGCAGAATTCAAGAGGATATCTTTTTTTAGGGACGCGGATTCTGAAACCAAACTGTTGATTGTTCTTTTTGAGCTTGTGGCACTCATTTACTTCTGGAGACTGGGCGATGTGCCGTTGTGTATTTTTAAATTTAAATTTCAGGTGAGTTGTAAGCTTTGTCCAGCCAAATTCAGCCACTCATCCCAATTGACTGTACACATGCGAGACCACACCGGAAAGCAGCCCTACAAATGTACGATATGCGACAAGGTGTGTAACTACGCTTCTGAGCTTCAATCGCATATGATGAAACACACAGGCGAAAAATTCACACGGCGACAAAAAGTTTACGACAGTTGCATACCTCCATGAACATACTAGGACTCACACCGGAGAGAATTTGTCTACGTGTACAATATGTGACAGGCAATTTACTCGGCATCAGTATCTCGAAAAGCATATGCGGACACATACTGGAGAAAAACCGTTCACTTGTTTCATTTGTGATAAGAAATTTACGCAGTCTTCCAGTCTCAAGGTACAGTGGGCTGAATTGATTTTTTACATTAATCAGTTTTTCGTTTGTCCATGAATTTTTACAAATCTATTAATCTTTTGCATCATATCAAGATATCACATTGAATATTCTCATATCTTGTATTCTCTTTTATTAAAATATTCAGAAACCATTTGTATGGACTTATTTTTATTGTATCAAGATCCGTATTTTGACTATTCATCAAATCGAATTGGAAGTTGGAAGAGCTGTTTGATATCCGTTAGCGATATAATTGCACTGCATGCTGCAGATGAATTATTTTGACCATGGTGTTTAGTCGATGGATCATGGACAGACCCAAATACCACTAGGAACAATATAATTGTATTTATTGGTTGGCTAGTATATGAGTGATACGTAGATGAATATGTTTCAATGCCACCATTATCCAAGATAAGGGAATTCATTCAGAAATGACAAATTTGTAAGGATCACTATTTGAAAATGCCACTAATATGTTTCTTTTCAAATATGATCAGCTGTGGATTTTTATGTAAAAATTTTACATTTATACAGGATGTCCCCGAAAATAATGCGTTTCTTGAAAAAGTATGTAGAACACTCCATTTTTCCAATAATTGAACCTCAAAATTAATATCAGAAAGGGAATATCAGGATATGCTAACTACTTATGGTAAAGCTCATTATGATGATAATGCAGCAGTAATATTTTATCCAGAAAGACAACAGCCAAATAACCAAAGTTTTGTGGCTGGGTCCCAAAGGATGATAGAAACTGGTAGGGTGGTATACTCGATATAGAAATTCTTTTTTTGATATTGTCTCAGATGATCCAACAGTAAGTACACGATTTGTGGCTCTTTAATTTGCTTCATAGACTAGGAGGAATAATTTTTTCAACGCACTCTACAGAAGGAACCATTTTATCTAATAAGAAACTAACACATTTTAATAAACTCAAAGGCTAATAACTAAATCCTACAAATTACAATTAGTATATATATATATATATATATATATATATATATATTACTGGTCTCGGCTTACTTCAATTGTAAAAGGTCGTGTTATCATCGCGTTACATCTACCGCAGAAAATCACCTTGGCGGTGTTGTCAGCTGTTGGAAATTTCTCTAGATTTCACTTAAAACACAAAGTTGTTTTTCCAATATAAGTATCAAGCATTTTTTACTCTAAAATACCGAACAATATCCGCAGGAGAAAGGAACGTACTATTTTCTGGGGCTTCCTGTACATCCTTTGTCATTCCCTTCGATTCAATCCTAACCTAATTGATCACATCGGTTGCATCTCAGTTTTCTTGGATAACTCAGAAATAACCGCACATGCCATCTGATTCTGGAATTTTGTTTTGATTTGTTTTTTTTTTGTAGTTTTTATTAAGTTTATATGTTTTTCCTTTGTATATGATAATTAATGAGTAAACCTCCAAACAGACAAGACGTGTTTTCAAGCTCTTCTCTGATAAACCTTATTTAAAGTGTGAAAAATTCGACATTTCAATTACAAGTTTTGTTCAACACAAATTAGTAAACTATTCACGCATATCAATCTAAAATTGTTATATAATAAGTGTCGATAAGTGCAGTAAATTCCAACATGTTTACATCTGTAAATAGTCCACTAGTTTTTCAGCAGGAGCAAAAAAGACTGACAAATACTTAGCAGTTTCTTATTCTTGTAGCCTTCTAGTTCAGGACCGGACTCGGTGTGGTTCAAAATGCTGAACTGCTCTCATTGCAAACTACCAGTGAAGGAAGACGAGGATGAATTTGTGCAGTGTGACAGTTGCAAAACTTGTTTTCATACTACAAAGAAATGCAGTTCCACTGAGGCTAGAGTTTTTACTCTTCAATGCTTATATTTTTTTGTGATGATTGCCTAACATCCTTTAAACAATTCCACAGCTGCTCCGTAAAATTAATAAACTTGAAGATGTGATTTTGAAAGATGAAGTAAAATAACTGAAATCAAATCCTGGAAATGCCCTTAATGCTGAAACATTGTATAATGAAATTCAAGAAAGAGCAAGAAGGTCAAAAAACCTTTTGATTCACAATCTGAAAGAGTCAAACCTTCCAGATCACAAAGACAGAATCTCTCACGATATTGAGAATGCTATAAATATTTTGAGCCCGATGGAAATAAGTTCTGCTGATATCAAAGTTTTTCGTTTGGGGAAACCAGGAAACAAACCACGCCCTTTGAAAGTGATTTTCGAAAATGAGGAACCCGCATTAACTTGCATAAAAAACAGAAGAAAGGTTGTAAGTCTGAATTCTAACATTCGAATAAGCGCTGACCAAACGCTTATGCAAAGAGATCATATCAAACAACTTTACAAAGAATTGGAAGAGAGAAAGAACAAAGGTGAGGCGAATTTGAGCATACGTTATTTAAATGGTGTCCCCAGAATTATAATTTCCCCAGCTGGTCAAACGTCTGATAACCAGCAAAAAAACTACTAAAGTCCGCTTTGAAAGTATATTGTCAGAATGTCGGTGGCTTTAGAACTAAATTGGATATATTGATGCATAATATAAACATTTGCAGTAATGATATCATTATACTTGTAGAAACCTGGCTAAATGAAGACATTTCTGATGCTGAACTTCGTTTTACTGATTTTAATATATACAGACTGGATCGCTCAGCTCTTACCAGTGTAAAAAACAGAGGAGGCAGAATATTAATCGCAAAACGCAAAAATGTATCCACCAAGTATGTGAATACATCATTAAAAAATGTCGAACAACTATTCGTCAGCCTAAAAATGGGTAAAAGTAAATTCTTATTAGGTGGTGTATATATTCCTCCAAAATCAAACCTGCAAATCTATTACGATCATGTTGAAAGTGTCTTCGAACTGTTCAATACCCATCCTGATCACGAATTTCTAGTATTTGGAGACTACAATATACCTGAGTTAATATGGACACCTCAGGAAAATTCTCTAGAGGCTAGCTGTCCCGATTCTTCACCAGGAAAGGTTGTAAATGATAGTCTTAGTACAATTGGACTGAATCAACTGAACTGCATACCTAACAATCATGGTGTATTTTTGGACCTTGTTTTCTGACACTTAATAACTGTAGTTGCCCTTGCAGATGAATTACTTATGGATGTTAATTATCATCATAATGCATATAGCCTTGAAATCGCTATTGTAAATGCAGAGGAAGCGTTGAAATTTGAAAATTATTACTATGATTTCAAAAATATGAACTAACTGGAATGAATGATTTTTTAGCATTGGCAAATTGGGATTACTTGTATGGTCTAAATGATATCAATGTAGCAACTCAATTTTTCTACGACGTTCTATATAACAGTATTGAACTTTTTGTACCCTTGAAACGTTTCAAAACATCAACTTATCCAGTTTGGTTTTCCCATGAATTAAAATCTCTAATCTTCAGGAAAAAAATTACTACACAAAGAATTTAAAATGACATATGATGAACACACTTATCTTGAATTTTCCCAAGTTCGTTCTCAATGCAAAGAGCTAAGTAAAGATTGTTACAAAAATTACCTAAACAATATTGAATCTGATATTCAACAAAACCCAAATTTGTTTTGGAAACATATCTCCAATCTACGGAAGGCATCATCATACCCTCAATCAATGTATCTGGAAAACCAGACCAGCCATAGTGGAAATGATTCTGTAAATTTGTTTGCCCAACACTTTGCAAAAGTTTATTCTAACAAAGACTGTATAATTCCTAACTACTGTTATAAAGATACAGTTGATATAAACAAAATTAATATTGGATTAGTTGATGTTTTTGATGGTATTCAAGTATTCTCATGGGCCTGATGGTATACCGACGGCATTATTGAAAAACTGCACCAATACAGTTTCTTTTTAGCTTATCTCTCTATAATGGGCATTTTCCGGATTCTCTTTTTCACTTCCTTTGTATATTACACCTATATACAAAACAGGCAATAGGGAAAATGTTACAAATTATAGAGGAATTTGCATTCAGTCTGTTATACCAAAGTTGATGGATAAACTAGTAACTTGTCGGTTGACCTGGGCCTGCAAGAATATAATAATTCCACAACAACATGGGTTCTGTTCAAGGCGATCTACTATGACAAATCTTATAACATATGAACAACACTTGTTACATGCCTTGGAGAAAGGTAACCAAATAGATTCTATCGATACCAATTTCTCGAAGGCATTTGATAGGGTTAATCATTTGTTGTTGTTGGAAAAACTGAAAGCTCTAGGTTTTGGTACTGGTATACTAGATTGGATAAGAAGCTTCCTAACACAACGTTTTCAGTGTGTTAGAATTAATACTTACATTTCAGAAACAATTCCTGTAGCTTCCGGTGTACCACAAGGATCACATTGTGGACCATTATTGTTCAATCTATTTGTAAATGACATTGGAGATTGTTTACAGCATGCAAGGTTCTTACTGTTTGCAGATGATTTGAAATTGTATTTATCAGTTAGTGATGTCTTAAGCAGTCTGATTCTTCAGAACGAATTAGATATCATATATGATTGGTCCTCAACAAACAATTTGTACCTGAACATAAAGAAATGTCACGTTATCACTTTTTCCAAATCAAAAAAAGAGACCTTGGGATTACTTTAGATCAGCAACTGAACTTCAAAAGACACTTCAATAATGTTTCTGCAAAGGGATGCAAAATGTTAGGATTTATAATGAGAAATGGTAAAGAGTTGTCATGTAATACCCTTAAGACTTTATATTGTTCTTTAGTTAGATCAGCACCGGAATACGCCTCAGTTGCATGGTTCCCATATTACAGATGTAACATTGAAAAAATTGAAAATGTTGAAATTCGATTTCTAAAGCATATATCTTTCAAAATGATGACATATCCCAACTTTAATCGTCAAAATACATTAAATAATCTCAACTTAACTAAACTTACCACACGGCGCTTTCAACATGATATGACATTCATTTACAAACTACTATCAGGAGAAGTCGACTGTCCTTATCTTTTAGAAATTATTAACTTCAATGTGAAATCTTACAATATAAGAAATCCTCCACTTTTTTGCATAAAAAATCATAGCACAAACTATGGTTACAACACACCGATGTCTAGATGCATGAGATGGTTTAATGAGTATAATGTCGACCCCCTTGTGAACTCATTGAGAGAATTGAAAAAATCTATTAGTGACATAAGGTTAGACTAATAAACTTGTAAACTCATTGAGTGAATTGAAAAATTTCTTAGTGACATAAGGTTAGACTAATATTATTGTTGTCTTATAATATGTAACTTCTTAGAATAGTAGTTCACTGTTAAAATTGTAATTATATTGTTTCTAAAAATAAATAAATAAATGAATAAATAAATAAATAAATATTCATTCAATTCAGGTAACTTTTTTCTTAGCCCAAAAAGACTCTTGTGGTCTGCTTTAAATTTTTAATTTAAAATATGATGTGAATTCTTTTTGAGGTAATATTACACTGAAGTAGTGAGAAAATATGATAATGAAATAAACATAGGCTTCATTACTAGATTGTACCTGATAAAGTAAATCCCAGTTTTGATTGCCTAAGGCATGCCCAAATTCATGTATAGCATTTTTATTAAAAGTTCTCTTCATAATGTTTTTTTATTGAATTATTGGATATACAGTAGAAACCGGATATAACGACATTGAAGGGACCGCATACTTCGGACGTTATGTCCGATAATTGTTATAAGCAATATACACAAATATGTATGTATATATTATGTATGTTTGTAGTATGGGGATAGGTTATGCATATGAACTTGTTTTCAAATAAAATGTAAATAAAAGAAAGAAAACGGCATAGTAACGCGTAAACACACGATCTAAACCAAAAGTTTTAAAATCAACCTGTAATTCACGTGGTCAACTATCGCACTGAATAAGTTGTAAAACATGCAAGGTCAAATGGCAAAGAGCGGGAAAGAGGTTCGTTCGGATAAGGTAGGAGAATGATAATCTTTCTAAGGCTTAATAATAAGCCTACAGCAAAATATTCCTTCATATTATTAGTATAAAGGTGAAAATTGTTCGTAATGTTTTGTTTTGCTGGAATAGGTAAACGGTTGGTCGTTATAGCCGATGAATATCGATAAAGTTTCGTCGTTTCAAGCGATATGTCGCTGTATCCGATGTCGTTATAGGCGGTATGTGTACTTATTAGTTTATATAGATTTGGCCGGGACCTTGCCATTCAGTTGTTATAACCGATCTGTCGTTATAAACGATGTCGTTATATTCGGTTTTCACTGTAGTAGTCAAAATGGTTTAATGATCAGACACTTTGTTGTCGATTACTACAGGTAATTCACATGTATCAAAATTAATTTATGTATGTATGTGAGACTTATGTTGGCGAGAATACTTACTGGCTTCAAATGAAAGCATTCCAGAATAGTGGATAATTTCTGATTATCTTTTCTAGTATTATACAAGTCTCTGTTAAAATCACCACATAAAATAATTTTGGTTTTATATCCAATAAGATACTCATTATTATTCTTTCAACAGGTTCACATTCGGATACATACTGGTGAAAAACCATTCAAATGCAACCTTTGTGACAGGAAGTTCACCACTTCATCAGACCTGTCAGTCCACAATAAAAAACACAAGAAGTACATAGATTTATAGGTTAGGAAATAAAAGAGAATGGATGTGATTGTACGTAATTAATTTTGACACTAGTAACTTAATAAAATTTTATCTATACAATTAATTGGATTGTTTTTTCTTCGACGAACTTCCTCTAAGTAGTGACACATGATTGTAACCAGATGTCCTGTATGTAATTTGATATCTGATTATTTAACTAGGTCGTAGAACATCAGACTCGAGAAACAAATGTTCATGTTTGATTCAATGAACTGTGACATACTTCAAAAATCGGCTTGGAGAGGTTGCTGGTTAGCTTCTCTCTCTCTCAAATGAACCATCTCTCATAACACAATTGAGTTTTAGGTCTAATCGCTGAAGAAGGTTTTCCACCACTGCTAATATTATCATTAGGTTATGTACACAAAATTTTATCGCATATAAATTGTTCATCAATGTTTATTAATATAATTCAAAACACTATTATGGTATTGTTCTGTATAATATCAGACTCTCATTTATTTTGCTAAAAATATCTTTCTCTACTCCTATTTTTATTTTCATACCATTTAAGATTTAACGCGTTTTGCCGCGATTTTCATTTGCCACTTTGAGCTCAAGAAAGAAGGCCCCAGACAATGGCTTTCAAAACGTCAACAATAAAGGTTGCACTAAAAAGCTATCAATTTATTGCTCTCCCTCTCTTTCGCATTGTCATAGTGTGAAAAGTGTATTCCGCACCAGACAGTTGTATAACACATTTACACCAAGCACCTGTGCGGGCCATTCCTACACCATCATCAGAGAAGACCGAAAAAGGTAAGAAAATCACAGCTTTTTCCACCTCTTATTTCTGGTTCATTGTTGCTAATATTCCTAAACTATTTGGCAATCAATGAATAACATCGCTTAAAAAATTCAGTCCACTCTGTGGTTATCAAAAGTTTATAGTCCTTCGAGCCGGATTATTTAGAGCATTTTGAACTGGTAATCATTGATATTTGATTGCATTATCAAGAACGAGATTATTAGTTATCTTCAAATTGGTTTAAATTGTTCCCTTATCACTTCAAGAGGTTTCCACGATTCTTTTCGCACCTGTTTTATTCTAATTGAATAACATGTTACAAAAGAATAAAATAAATTCATCTCAAATAAAAATGAATTATATTGTTTTCTTGGATATTTATATTTTTCAGGAAGTTGGCTTTCCTTGAAGAGTTGTCTTGTAGTTGGCAGTCAACGTATTAATGAACAAATTCGTTGTAGACTTCAAGGTGGTCCTCAAATGGTAAGGATAAAATATGAAATGTTATATTGGAATACAATAGCATTTGGACACTTTGAATTCAATGTATTGGGAATTCAAAATAACGGATACTCCCTCTGGTGTCGATTTTTAAAACTATACATAAGTACATTCTTTACTTTTTGAAACATGAATGTTTATATGATTTTGGCCATTATATACTTAAAACTTGTTGAATCTCTTGTGATTGTTGACATTTCATGAATTTCTGGTTTACCTGGTGAATGTTCTGTTGATTCAAGTTCAAATCAATCAATCAATCAATATATACTTTATTGTATTCATGAAGAAATCATGGTTACAAAGCAATACAATGTAAAGATAAAATTACAATTAAAATCAGTACAAACATATAAGGTAAAAAAAAAAATATTTTAAACGAGTAGGGACAATTAATTACAAAAACATTTAAGTATAATGTATCACTAAAATATTGCGTCAATAAATCATGGTCACAAAGGATAAAGTTACAATAAAATTAGTATAAACATCTAAGGTAAAAAATTCAAACGAGTAGAGACAATTAATTACAAAAAGATTTAGGTATATATCACTAAATTATTGAGTCAATAAAAAACTCATCCAAACTATAATAGGTTCTTTCCATTAATTTATATTTTAGCTCTTTTCTGAATTTAGTTGGTGGTTCAATTTCTTTTAAATCATTGGATGATTGTAGATTTTGCAACCATTGTAAATAAATGAGTCTTTAATGAGACTTGAGGTGGGTAGCAGAAGTTTTACATCTCTGTTTTGTCGAGTATTGTGTGTAGAGGAGTGAGAGCCAAACTTAGTTTTATGTTTTTTTATTATTGATGCTGTTTCCAAGATATACAGGGCAATAACTGTTAATATTTTATGGAATTTGAACAACTCTTTGCAATAATCTCGAGGTTTAGCTTTGCACAAGTATCTTAAGGCTCGTTTCTGTAGGATGAGTACACTGTTCAATAAGTAGTTGTTGCAACTTCCCCAAAATGCAATGCCGTGATAAACCATCTTTTCAGCTGAGAAATTTAATTCTTGTGAAGTAAGCTTCACTGCATAACACCCAGACGACAGTTTTTTTCTCAGTGCGATCACATGATCAACAAATTTTAATTTACTATCTATGTGAAGACCCAAATATTTTGGGTTGTTTTTATTTTCAATGATTCCTGATTCTAGGTCTAAGTCATCAAGCTCACATTTAAACGTAAGCAGATTTGTTTTATTGATGTTGAATGATAGTTTATTGGAGTCACACCAGTTAGTTACCTTAGTTAAATCTTTGTTAACAGCTTTGTTTAATTCGTCAGTCTTTTTGTTGTACCATGTAATAGCAGTGTCATCAGCAAATAATGTGAACCTACCTGAGATATTGATGTTAGTTATATCATTAATATATAGTAAAAACAGAACTGGTCCAAGGACTGAGCCCTGAGGAACCCCACATTTTATCTGTCCCAATGAAGAATGTACATTAGTCTTGACAATCATTATTGTTGTGTACCTCAATGTGACTCTTGGGCAAAACGATCCCGTTGTACTGGAATAAGTTTTCATCATTTTCCGTAAGAAAATGAACGTAACTTTCTGGTTAAGACTAATCTAGGATTGAGTGAGTCTATAGCAGACAACGGGCTTTTGGAATCTTCAAGAAAAATATTGTTCCTTCCCAAAATGTTCCTGTATCGTCTGTGGCAAAAAAAAGTGAAAAGAGAACCTTCAAAGCGGGTTGAGAAGAAAGAAAAGAGAGTTAAGAGAGAAAAGAGATATTATCCAGCATACCGAAGATTATTCATACACTATGGAAAAATAGTGACTATATATATATATATATATATATATATATATGTATGTCTAGGTGATGAGTGTTTTGTATTTACCAAATAAAAGACAGGACTAATTGTCTTACCAACTAGTGATGGGGCATTGCCAACTTATAATACTTATAAATGACATTATATGCTAAAACTTTGAACATTCACAACAATAAGCACACATTTTCCCACCATCTTGTTCGTTTCAGATGAAATTAAAAAAACTGTTTTTTGTTGTTTTTTTTTTCAATTTGAACATTGTTACACACTATGTAACATTTTTTCAAAATAGTTCAAAATAATAACTCCAGATGACTTCACTAAGCTGTCCAGAAACCTCGGAATATATTTTTTTTGCAAGCAAATTATAACATACTTTGTCTCCTTCAAAGTGAGTTTTTGCAAATGATATTGTTTTAAGATTTAAATACACCACTTCACTAGAGAATAACACTAAAAAAAACTGTTGAGCCCGGACTATACGGGGTGTTATGAATTAACAGAACACACCTGTAACACCAGACTTCTTGTTAGATTGAGAAAACAAGCATCGAGAGCATCGACTATCTGAAGATGGTCGAACTGAGATTATGTTCCGGGAGCGGTCTACAGGAAAATACCCCTTTCTCTCTGTGCTTGGGCGTGAGTTGTTTATCCAGGAAGTACGTACCGGATTTCAGAAAGATTCGAAAAATAATTTAAAAAAATAATAATGCACTCATAAAATTGTTAAGAATAGACATATATTTAATAAAAGTTGATAAAAATATTTCATCCGTTCTATAAACGGATAATATGAGACACTATTAAGAAAAACCAATAGAGTGTAGTTTACTTCAAGTTAATTTTACATCAGTCTACAAATCAATTAGATTGACTAAAAACAATAGTGACATCAATTGTTACAAACGACTGTTGATAATTATCTTTTGAAAAACTTTGGTAACATAAAATTATGGAGATACCTTATACTTATTCACGTTCTTGAAGCGTTGATCAATAACAAGTAATTTTTGGAAAAAATACTGGTTTACTGGTGAATTCACTTGGATACTCGGATTAAATTGAATATAATTTCTATTAATGGCTACTTAAATTCACTGTTCGACAACTATATTCGTACTCTTCTCATCTTGATTTCACTATGTCGTGATTGACTGAAATCTAACCTCATTTTGAACGTACTTGTTCTTTGTTTGACTGCCGAACTACGAGAGAGCTTGTTGATCCGAAACATCGCGCCTTTTTATAACCCGTTACCAGATCACGTGATAGTTGGGCTAGTCGCGGGGAAAAATGTCTGATATTATAATTATCTTCAACTTGTCAGCGGCTCAATCATTAATGGCTTTGTTTCTGTCATCAAAAATATATAAAACAAAAATTTATGCCTTTCGACTTTCGAGTTACATTGATGGGCTGTCATAATCTATAAATTTATAACGTTTTTCTGTCGTCATAAATACATTAAAAACAGTTTTATGATAACTCATATCGCAATGCGATTAGGCGAGGTGTCAAAAAAACTCTGAATTTATACTTTTGTTTACTCGTTTATTTTCCCGAGATATGGCGATCAGCGAACGTGACGAGTTATTTATGACTTATGTGTACAAGGGGTAATTTTTTATTGGAATTCTTAAGTGCATTTAATTGTCTTCAGATAACGACATATTTTTAACTGGCATGTGCTTATCAGCTTTGGTCGCGTATTTGAATTTAGAACCTATGTTCATTTCTATGGAATTTGTTTTCTGGTTATAAAGTTCGTATTAAGTCATATATGTTGTTTCTTATGAATGAAAGTTTTTCTGTAATTATGGGGCCTGACAACTGGAAACGAATACAAAATGGAAATGTTTTGAGAAAAACTCAAAACATGTGTATAACCTCTAAGAAAACAGACAAACGATGTACTTATGTCTGGTTTGCATTTTCTCCACTCTGGCGCTGGCATCTAATTTTGTGAAACATTGAATCACAGTGTATAATAATAACACAAGAACAAAAGTACTATGAACATAATTTATTCACAACAGAAATAAAGATTACAGAATCATAATCCAACATAATACTAAACTACTGAAAAAATTTACCTTAAATAAAATTATTTTTTTAAGGCAGTAGTGTAATAAAACACACTTCTGCCTTTATAAATCGATGAAAACCCAATATATACATTTTTCACAGCCAATCCAACCCAACTTTATTCACAACCTTTTTTTTTGTATAAATCAACTCGCAATTTCTTTTTAAGTTCAACTTGTACCTCACAGAAGTGAAGGTCTTCCTAATAATATAAATATCATTAGAGAATGTACTTTTTTACAATTAGTTTATTATATATATATATATATATATATTTCTTACTGCCAATTGTTTTATGTACTTACAAAAAATCAAAGGATGATGGGACGACCATCATCAGTGCAAGCGATTGGTAGATTACAATGTTTGTCCTCCAATCTTGGGGGACAAATCTTCCCTGAAGGCTTATAAATGATCTTTCTTGATCTCTGTTGCAAAGCAGAAGTCCCACATATGGAACTGCAAGGAGTCCATTCAGACCATTTGGACATTATACATTCTGTTGGTAGACCAGATAAATCTTTAAAAGTATCACTGTTTTCGTTTGAGGAATGTTCTTTGCATGGAATGGAGCACTCCTTTTCCTGTGATAGCCGTGATGGACATGGCTTCCCACCATTTTCAGGGTTAATCTAAAATATAGATGAATATATCACAACAATTATGAATGATAACGAACCAAATATTTTATTTTCCAATTAAATTTCCGTTGAGCTAGATATTAGGTTATTCTTCACTTTATTTGAATGAATGTTATGTAGGTTAAAGTTGTTCGCATTTCCTATATTATTATTTTATAATTCCGAGTTTTTTTTAATGATTTCGTTTTTAAATTTTGTTTATCAGTTTGTAAGCAAATTTCACTTTCTTAACAAGAAATGCCTACAAAAACCACAAGAATTCAATAAAATCAAACAAGAAAAACAAATTGATATTTTAAGGATTCACTCACTAATCCATTAGTTTCAGTAGAAGCCTAAAAAAATATATACGAAGAGAACTTCAGAGAAGATTAAAATAGCTTAAGAAATATGATATCACCAATATGTCACTGAGCATAGACTGATTTTCCAATCATAATTCCTTCTATAATTGCGCTCTTCCCAAAGGCAAGTCTTGGTAAGGAGAACCAACGAGAATCACTACTATTGTTTATAACGCCGAAAATAGCGGCATTTTTCTGGAAATATCCGAAATTTCTCACCCCCAATGCATGTATTCTCTAGTGATAACCCGTTGAAAGAAAGTGAAATTCACCAGGAAAAAGATTCACTGCACAAAAAAAGAAGAGGACTTATTGATTTTTTCCCAGAGCATAAGTAATTTATTTTTGATTTGCCATTGAAGGATTTTTAGTGAACCTAATTTAAATTTTATTCTCTTGAAAAATACTAGTCCATTAATATCATTCTCGCCCAGATTGTATTTTGAAGAAATTTCCTTTAATCCAGAATTATTTATCTGAAAATTTGTGTAAATAATTATGAATAAAAAAGAATATGACGTTCGTAAATACAACTTTGAATATGAGTATTCAAAAAATCATTTCTTATTCTGATTACTACAATCAGGGAAATAATTGAATTCAAATTTTTTTTCATGTTATATTCATGTTATGACCATATATTTGTAAACTACCAATATTGATAACAATACATAAGACCCAATGTAAACAAAGTGAAGTCAGAAAGTCAGTCTGTCCTTTTTCGTACGGGTGCTTGAAAACCATTGCACATGCGCAACTTTTGAATAATGCTACATGACATAAATATTCAAGGTTAGGTTGTTTATTGACTTTTTGACCAGAAAACCATCAGTCATTCAATTTCTTCAATTTTATTGGCGATTGATTCATTTTGAACTAACAATTGGAAGACGGTAAATTTCATATCATGTTTCATGTGCAGTCAATAGCCAATACATAATTTTGTGGTTATGTTACCACAGTGGAAATTTGCAACAAATGGAATTTTTCATGTGAAACAGAACAAAATCGCATTCATGTATGAGCACCAGTTTTAAAAAATTGATGTTCAAATGTTGGCTTCACATATATAGGCTCTAGGCTTATTATCAATATATGGTTTTGACACAAAGCTTCTGAAGCTATTCACAGTTTTTTGTTTTAGGATTTCACATTCAATCCACCTGATATAATTTGTCATTCTAAATTTTTAAGTTACTAATCTAAAGTTTATCTGTGGCTTTAGATAACCTGGACTATTTAATCATAAAAACAACATATGAACAAATCAAAATTATTTGTTTTCTTGACCCCCACATGCAAACTCTTACCAAAATGTGCCTGGATTTCCTAGAGGTGCCTTGTCCACAAGACTCTCCATTCAAATCACATGCACTCCATTGGGTCCAACGACTCACTTTACAGTTCCTTGGGAACGCATCGATCACTAGACTCTCGCCAGTACGGTCTGAAATGAATTTATGATGCATTGAAACATTATTTTATTTATAGGTATTCCATTTTTAGTGTTTTGTGCCGAAAATTCAAGCTAACAATAGTCTTCACCGATGTTGGTCCATAGATTGTCCATCACAAACCTCGAAATTTGGAATAGTTAAAGAGCTTGATGATCCAAAACTATTTCAGAAATAGAAATTATATTATGTTTTTGAACGGGTGTCTATTAGGTCACCACAAAAATTTTACAAAATAAAATTGTTTGAATTGAGTTTAAGTATATTTTGTCAATTATAATTTTTAGAACCATTTTTTAAAATGATGCTAAAGGATTATAAAGAGGGGTTCATGGACCAATTTTTATTTAAGTCATTATTTCAAATTTGAATTATTCTAATGCACCACCTCATTCAAATCTTTTTCGATTATTTTATGAATAAATGATATAACTGCATATAAGGACAATATTTCTACAGAAAATGCTTGGATGAATATTAGTGCAATAGTACAAGAAGGATTTTGTTGTTTTGATCTCATTACAAAAATTAATTATCATTGAAAATAAAACAGAGTTTTGTGAACGGGTAAACTTAATGTGATGAAAATAAAGCTTGGAACTGTGGTTGCGACAATGGCTTAAATTAATTAATTTGCCAAAGTGCTCGTTTGTAAACCTAAAAATGGATAACAATTGCCGATATATTCAACATCAGTGTTTGTAGTAATATCGGGATTTCAATAAAATACACAGTTCACTTTCATAAAAATAATCATTCAACTTCCGAAAACTGAATATTTTATTTACAAGGTCTACCTACTGATATTCATTATCTGTTTAGATGACATAACTTATATGATAACACTCTTTTTGCATGTAACGGAGCTAATCCTGAAAATACAGATTGAAAAAAATGAAACATCTAGGTGCCAATAAATTAAATGTAAAAAACTAAAGTCATGATCCTTTGCAATACATTTGGGAATTCAAAACAATAATATTGATTGGGTGAGTCATTATTGACAATAATTTATCACTGAAGGATAGGATTTTTTTGGTCTGGGTTGCTGCATTTCTATCTCTTCAAAGTAGAGTGTTTATAAAACAGTAGTTCAAACACACTTTGATTATTGCCCAACATTACTTTACACGATGAATAAAAAAGAGTGGCCAAAGTTTCAATAGCTCCCAAACAGAGGTACACCAACGAAGTCTATGTTGGGAACACTAAATTGACACACCATTGAAAATAGGCTTTATTTAGGCTTTAAATAATAAAAAAAAGATTTCGAAGAAAGACGATGTTATAGAAACAAAGCAAACAAACCAAAAGAAAAAATATTCGAAAAAAAATAGATTCGTTAGATAATATTAGTGAGGAAGAAAACACAGGATTTGTTAAGCGACAATGACTGTTAGACTGTAGAGGAATTAGTTCAACAAGAGGAAGAAAACTTGGCACAAGAAAAATAATTTGACAAATCAAAAAATATAAAAGTAGGCAGCTACATGCTAGTCAATTACCAGACAAAAAACAAGATTAAGAGATATATTGGTAGAGTTATAGAAATAAAACCTTTAGAAGATGAGCTGGTGGCTAAATTTTTACGGAGCAAAACAAATTCTTTGTATGGCTTGATATTGAAGACGACGACACCATTAATATTTGTAACATATATTCGATTTTGCCAGAAACTGAAGATGGACGTAAAAACCAGCTGACCTTTCCATTAAAAATTGATGGATTAAACGTTTATCGAAATTATGAGACAATTTGTTTTTTTAAAGAATTATTTTTATTTTTGTTAGGAATTACATAAATGAGAGAGCAGAGATAATCGATATTGCTTAAATCCCAGTGGTCGACTTTGGTATAGTGCAGTGCATGACAAATTATTTGAGACAGAACCTTCGGAGAATTCTCACTAACGCTTAATAATTTCACTCCAGGGTTGTACTGACATTATTTACTTTTCAATCATATTTATAGTAATAATAAAATAATAATAATGAAGGGGCTTTATTCATCATTTCAATTTCTACACATACATTTTTTAAATAAGTTCGAATTAGAATTTTGATTTAAGTAAAAGACAGTCAGCTGGCGTTTATAATTAGTGAAAATTCTCAGAAGGTTTTATCTAAAATAATTTGTGATGACTATATAGTATAATAAATAATTATCGGTTGAGTGATGAAACGTTCATTGTTACCTGTACAGTTAACAAAGCATTCCTCCCTCTCTTGCATGGGACAATTACTCTCTCCTTCATTGGCGTCGTCATCAGTTTCATAACTTATCTGGGACGGTAACGCGATTCTTATTCGGGAACCAGAGCCACACCTCACATCACATGGTCCCCAGTCTCCCCATTTTCTGCCTGGACAGTTCGATTCGTCCTTGAAAAATAAAGGATCGCCAAGCATTCAACATTTGTGTAGTAACTTCGATCAGGGACTCAATTTTTCAGGTACTTCGTTATTCAATCAGAACTCTTCCCAGTGAGCACAGACATCCCTGGGAGGTTTTGGGATGTTTTGAAAATATTGACATGAGGACGTGTTTTTGAGTCGCAATATGCACTTCCCAAAGAGGATTTGAAAGGATGTTGGAAGTATTGTATTTGTACTTCTGTGGCATTTCTTTGTATGCCTACTGAGAGGTATTGGCGAAGTCAAAGAAATGTTAGCTTGTAGATGTTCTTTCTAGACATAACATATAGTTTGCCTTCGAGAGGTTCATCCCAGATATTGAATATACATTTATTGCCTAGTTTCAAAATGGTTCTCGACAAAAAAATTAATAACTTGATCATTTCTCACGACAAAAAGTAAACAATTTCATGGGAATTAAATCTTAGAATGTTTATATTTTTCGACTCCCCACTTTCAACTATTTATTTAATTTTGTATTCCTTCATTTTAATACCAATACCTCCTATTTTACACAGGACAGAAACAACATCGATTCTTATATTTTCATAAGCAAATGAAACCAATATATTATTCGTTATAATAAAAATATTATATATGCATAGTTTCTCCTAGAAGATATTGTGTAATATTCGAATAAACGCTGCTCTGAAACATTCAAATTCAGTGAGACATTCAAACACAGCGTTAAAGCCGCTTCTTTTGATGTCACAAGTCCATTAATTTGGCATTTTCCAGAATTGCCAGTGTCACTATTTTGCGGAACTTCTGAGGAAACGTTATTCTCTTTCATCCTATGAATCAATCAATCATATAATTCACCATTTTTTATACACTAGGTATGTATGGTATGTCAGGTACAAGAGTATGAGAGGTACAGAATATGGGTAGATATAAAATATTAGAATATACAGGTAAAAGGAAAAAAGACAAATGCGGAACAATGCAATATTTAACCATACGCTTCAAATGAGTTTGTAAGGTTGTCAGTTAGGAATTCTTGGTGACTATCTATGAGGAAGGTTTTGATTCTACCAAGGAAAATTCTATCACTTCTTACTCGTTTGACTCCATTTGGTAACTTATCATAGCAGGTGATAGCATTGTACTGGGGGGGAGTTTTAGAAATTTGACTCCTGTGTTGCGGTATTCGCAAAAGATATGCGTTTCGTGTGTTATGCTCATGTTCAGATCCAGTTTCCGCAAATAAATCCATGTTTTGCCTCGCGAAAATTATACATTTAAATATGTATATGGAAGGTGCTGTTAATATTTTTTTTTCTATGAAAATAGGCCGATAGCTCTCGCGAAAATCGATGTTGAACATGAGCCTTATTATACGTTTCTGACCTATAAAAACTCTTGAAAAATCTGTTGCTCTACCCCAAGACAATATATTTAAACTGATATGTGAGTAGACCATAGCATAATATATACTGAGTAGGCCAGGCTCATCCAGGCTGGGTTTCATCTGTCTTAGAGCATAATATGCTTTGTATGGTCCACTTGCTTTTCCCAATTCAAATTCCTAGGTAGGTTCCTAGGAATTTAACTTCATCTGACATTTTTAAATCGTCGATAGTGTAAGTCTCAGCTGAGTTATTATTTCTGACATGAAATTTGACAGAAATTGATTTTGAGGTATTTAGTATGAGCTTATTTCTTTGACACCATGAACTGAACTGATCGATAACGTTTTGAGAATTTTTGAGTTGTTCAATATTTTGGCAAGATAATGTTTAATTAATCAGAACTTATGTGTTATATTTAAATGAAGACTTCGTATTTGATAGCTGTCTTTGATTTAGTTATTCTTTAATAATATGTATTTGTATACCGAGTGCTATGTCATTATTTTTTCGGCCTGCTCTTATTGTAAAGAAATATTATGAATAACGCTTGGCAACGATGTAATTCCTGGCAATCTTCACGATCGGCAAGTTGCCAGTGTCACTATTTTGCGGAACTTCTGAGGAAATGTATTATTCTGTTTCATCCTATGAATGAAACATAACTTGTGTCAGCATGTGTTATATTGAAATGAAGACTCCGCATTTGATAGCTGCTCTTGATTTAGTTATTCTTGAATGATATGTATGTATACCGAGTGTTATGTCATTATTTTTTTGGCCTGCACACATTGCAAAGGAATATTATGAATAACACTTGGTAACTCTGTAATTATCTTGGGCTGGCGATAGATCTGAACTTGTTACATCACATCCTGGCGCGGTTTCCGCAGTGTTCAAACAGGAGCATTTCTTTAAGATTTTTTTTTGAAAAACTACTTTGAAAAAAAATCCAGCCATCGTTCTGGACATTGTGGTATTTTTTCCAGAAATTAGTGATCTCGCCTATTCCCCTCTTGTTACAATTTGGCGGGTAAACCTGATAAACCTCGCAGAACCAACACTGGACTGTATGGCACATGGAATACAAGCGTTTGTTGAAGTTTTTTTTTAATTCTTAACTGAGAAAAACGTGGAAAGTGATGAGTGTTTGAAGTGTAGTGAACATTACCAATTATATAATAGACATTTTTGATATCACTGAATAAGTAAATAAAGTAAGTATTGCATGAATTAAATATCTTAGTATATTCCAGAAACATAATATAACCACAAAAGCACACAATGTGTATTTTTTGATAGGATGTTCGAATCTGTAATGAAATGTCCAAACTGTATCATTGAAGATTCTTGAAAAAAAAAACACGTGTTTCCTTTATACATTTTTCCATTGAGAACTTTGTTATTTTTCAGATTATGGGGAGTTGGAAAATAAAAACAACTCCTCATGTTTTCCAACAGATTTATGCGAACTGAAATGTATTGACTCTTCAAATATAGAAGAATTCGGTTTGTTATAAAACTGAAGAATATGAATATTTTTCTAAATATAAACTAAATCTTCCTTCTTAGAGATAGAATTCAAATTATATATAAAATATCTAATCATATTGCAATTATCTTCAAAATGTGTGTTTTTTTCTTTATTGGTAACTCTTACAGCAATATACAAATATATACATATAATCTAATCATGACAAATGGAGTGGTTAGTATATTTCACATCGAATCTGTTTCATGGGATGAAATCTTAATTTCAGTACCCACCCTAAAAAATATAATGAAGCCTTGGAAGTTATAAAAAACTTTATTTTTAGTTTTCAACATCAACACTATCATCCTAACAGAATAAATTAACGGATAAGTTTCACTCAGAATGTGACAAGAAGAATCTCCATTCAACTTACATGGTGAACATCCTGAAAGAGGGTATAAAAATTGAAAAAAAAACTCCATTTCAAATAGAATGTGACACCTTCAAATGTCCAAAAATAACAAAAGGCTTCAGAAAGTGATCTCTAAACACGTTTTATTTACAGCGATTTAATGTGTGTAAAACGTTTTGGGAATGTTGTGTCTAGGAAAAGGTTCTATAAAAAAAAACTTGGGACAAGTTCTTTTTGTGACATCAAAGGGACATCCTGAAATGTCCCAAAATCCCGTACTTTCAACATCTCTGAGATGTTTTTGTGCTCGCTGGGTTAACACTATGTTACTGAGAATCAGATTGGTCACACCTTAGCAACAGCTAAATAGATACATCAAATTTGGTGAAGAATGAATCCTCAGAACTGTTAGCGTAAGAGCTATATAGTGACATATTAAACACATAATATTACAAATATTGTGATCAAGCTTTCATTATAAGTGATTTGAACTTTGACATCCTCGAAAGTTGCCCGGAATCTGACCATTTTTTGAATTTGACTTCAACACGCTAGAAAAATAAAAGAGAGATCACTGATCAATCCCACTTTTCTGCAATATTGAAAGTCTCGATAACTCAACTGTTGTTTCGATAAACAATGTTGAGGAAATTAAAAATCCAAAGCACAAAAAGACATCAAAAATTGAATGAATAAAAGTTAATTTTTTGAAGTGAATGAAAGTTGAATACCCTTTAACACATTCTATAGAATTTTCCAAATTATCGTTGACATGTCTACTAACAAATAATCTGAAAGGAATACAGAAGAAAAAACCATGGATTACAGATTAATAATGCCATAAAGAAACAAAATAAACTATCACATAAACACATAAAGGGAAAAATATAAAACCTGAATAAATTACTGAAAACACTGAAAAGGACTACAAGAAAGAATAAATTGATAAAGCGTGTAAATCTCATAAACAAAATATGAGAAGCTATGAATAGTTACACTAGGCTGGTAACCACAAAAATAAACAATAGTTCATCTTAAATAATACTGAGATTACCAATCACCTATTAAACCGCATGAATGAATGAACTATGTGTTTCAAAAAAATGCCTTATGTGGTGTTCTACTGGGTACAGTATTAGGACCTGTGTTGCTCATTGTATATTTGTATGTTCGAATTCCTTACCGAAACTGAAAACAACTGGACACATAATTTCATTCGCAGATGATACTGTGAATCATATATAATAAATTCATGGAATGAAGTTAAAGAAAGCCAAGACCTCAAGAAGGTGAGGAGTTGGTCCAGGAATAATTTACTTACAGTGAATTTAAACATTCACGCATCTATAAAACCAGATTATGATTCAATGAGTCTTGACAATCATGATATGATTGGGTACCTAAGATATTTATAGATTCCTCCTTGAAATGAGATATTCAAATTGAAAACCTGAAGAAAATAAGATCAATTTTTCATAACTTTTATGTGTAGTCAAATACTTGATCTGAATAAACTTACCGTCATTTAATACTTGTCGAGTCTTTCTTGAGCTGTGATATAATTTAATGGGAATGAGAGAGAAAAACCTACTTGAAACCATTAGATATCGTGCAAAAATCTGTTTTGAAAATTATGTCATTAATTTGTTTTTCCATATAGATCAATGACTAAGAAGAAAATGTTTTCCACTCGTAACATTGATGCAAGAGTGGTACTGACTAGGTCTCTAATACATTTTTGTCGACGAAAATCTGTATAAAAATTGCAGTACCCTAAGAAATATAATCGATCACCAAAAAGGCTAAAAGAATTGGAAATTTTCTAGCAGCAATTTCACTTTGCCACCATCGATAATGTTGAAGACATTTCTTTCAGAGTGACAAAAAAAATCTGTGTTTTTTTTTCTGACAATCTTACCTGTCTTAGGGTATTGCCTTTTTATTTATTCAAAGATTTGAATGGGATATTCAAAGAACTCAAAATGATGATGTGGTTGATGGAAGAAGTAGGATGACAATCTGCTCAGTGTACTACTTACTGAAAAGAGCTCAAGTTCTGCTTGAGATGGCTAAGCAGGCTGCCAATGCAGCATACGGTAGTAACTACGAATTAGCCAGCAACACCTAACCGAAAAACTCTTGAGAGACAGAGCTGATGGGCGGTACCTGGACAGAGTTAACAAAAACTAACGGGTGAAGCTGAAAAGAGTATTAGTAAACCACATTTCTCGTTACACAACTGAGTTGGGGTTTGCTAACATATAATGTCTTCCACTGCTACCAGTATAGGTTCAATATATATGATTGAAATTGAGTATGTTGTGCTACAGAAAACAGAAAAAAAATTGTCATCATTCAATCAGCATAACTTCTGACCAAAAAGTGACAGACGAGAGTTTGGAGGGAGAAAAAAGAACCAGGTTTAAATAAAAAAGATTTCTAATATCTGGAGGAGGAAGTCTTGTTGATGAGGAATATTTTTCAACAGTTCAGAATACTTGAGAAATGTGCTATACATGATAAAAATAATATAAATATAGCGACAAAATATTATTAGAATGTTTAGATTCCAAAAACATATCTTATCGACTATTGAAGGGTCATGAAAGTTTTATTACAAATTCGCTTTCGGCAGGAAAATATATCTAAGAATCCCAAATATTTTTCAAATGGGTAGTGGAAACTCAACTACAGATTTACTATGAATATCAAGTAGGTATCTATTTTCATATCTCCAAGTACCTACTTAATAGATTCATTACTAAAAGCAAGTTTTAAAACATGATGTGGTATATTTTTCAACGCGATATTGAAAGTACTCTCCAGTTTCATTTAGGTTCAGAATTGTTGGTCAGATTTTTTGCAACCAAATAACTCCCATAGATAACTGATAGTTTAATCAAAATAATTGAACTACTACAAAATATCTGACTATTTTCAATTTTGATATAATATTTCATTTACAATATATCTCTCAAACTGGTGAGAATTCAAATTGAAAATTTTTGGAAGACGTGCTTTGTGCTACTTGAAACCCTTCCCAGCTACTGTTTACGGTGACTTTCCGTTGCTACTGCTTAGGCTGATTGACGTAATGACTTCATTGAAATTTTCATCATCTTATACTTTTCATAAATAGTCGAATTCCTGTAAAAATAATATAAATAATAAACATGGTTTCAGTTTTCAAGTAATAACATACATTTCTCACTTGTCACCATGTTTCTCACAAATGAGCTCACCGCTCCTGGAAAAGAGGAGGAAATCGGTAGTTAAAGAAAAATTGTCCAAAATTGCTTTGGATGTGTGATGTAGGTTATTCCGTGAGTTATAGATTAAAATTAAAAAATTCATAAACTCCGACCCCGAAAACCCCCACATAACAATTTTGAATAGAATCGGACCATAAACACAGAGATCATCGGCCATCTTGGAGCCGCCATTTTGATCTTATGAATTAAAAAAAAATCATAATCTTCGACCTGAAAACCTCCACATACCAATTTTGAATCGAATCGGACCATAAACACAAATCTCGTCCGCTATCTCCAAACCGCCATTTGGTTTTTTTCACTAACAACAATTCCATAATGCATTGTCATGGGAACTATGAACACCTGCCAAATTTCACGTTAATCGGGCAACTAGAAGTGGGTCAAATTTAACTTTTGATTACAGACAGTCATCGGGACCGACTTAGTTGACTCGAGACTTGAGAAGACTCAAGACTCGAAAACGTGTCGAATGGTATCGCAAGCTCCACCCCCTCCTGAATGGAGGGCTTCTGCTCTCCCTCCCCCTGACAGCAGCACAGCACCTGCCTCTCGGCTCCACCTGTGCCCGTCCATTATGGGGGGATCCGAGATTGGGATACGCCCAATCAACGCGCTAAGTAATCCTAGCTACCGTTATAGCTCAGCCACGGTGAGGCCACTTGATAAGACAAGCTACTGGCTATGGCATGTCAGTGTCCGAGCGGGTTAATGCGCCGCTCCCCGCCGAGTCAGGCAGGGAATACAATCACTTGAACCCATAAGTGAAGGACTCCCCCGTCTCTACCGAATTACGGTATTGTTTTTGTGACACTACCTAGCAACCACGCCCCTCAGAGTCCAACACCATGTGGAGAGGCGCCGGCGAACCGGTGGGGCCATCCTCCTCCTCCTGGGTACCCATGTCAACAAGACTCCTCTTGTCAGCGTTTGATGGGTCACCGCCATATCAGACTTTCGATCTGACATTATTCGTGTCAACGTGTGACGAGTCACCGTTCGAGTGAGAGTTCGCCGAAGCTACTAATCACGCTACCATGTTACTGAGAGGGGACCTGGACTTTGCCCAGAGGTGTCTGGGATCGTCACAGGCACTCCCCTCCCGTCGGCCTAGTCACATGGTGGGGCTAGGCCCAAGACACCGGGACAGGTGAAACTGAAAAACCCCACATACCAATTTTGAATCGAATCGGACCATAAACCTAAATACAAATCTTGGAGCGCCATTCTGTTTTTTTCTCTAATAATATTCCATGAGTCGCCATTTCAATTTCATAAATTTTTACACAAAATTTATAATCTCCGACTCCGAAAACCCCCACATAGACATTTTTAATAGAATCGGGCCATAATCACAAAACTCCTCCAACATTTTCGAGCCGCCATGTTGAATTTATAAATAAATTCACAATCTCCGTCCTCGAAAACACCCACATACCAATTTTGAATCGAATCGTACCATAATCACAAAACTCGTCCGCCATCTTGGAGCTGCCATTTTGTTTTTTCTCTAACAAAAATTTCATAATGCATTGTTACCGGAATTATGAACACCTGCCAAATTTCAGCTCAATCGGATGTCGGCAAGTGCTCCAAAAAGGGATTACAAATTTTGAACCGGAAAGAATGATTGACATACGAACGAAGCAAGTTAAGTAAAAGCTTGTAAAAATCGACGACGGGGCTCTCCTACTAAACACTCTCTCGTTTTCGTACTTACCTCTACCTCACAGTTTTCCCCTTCAGCGCACTCCCTTTTATCTTCGACTTCACCATCAGAGCCCTCCTCATCACCGGCATTTTTCGAGGTTCTTTCTCTGGCCTGGATTTCCTCAGCTACATTACGTTCAGTCTCAGATTCCTCTCCTGGATCTTTAGAATCAACTGATGGATCTTCAGAACCTCCATCACTACACATTTCTCCATAGACCTTCTGCCTTGTGAAATGCAATTTCACGATGGGATTCATAGGTTCACCATCTTCACTATAAAATGGCGATCGTGGGTCATTGGGATTATTGGGCGTTATTGGAGTTATTTCCCTTCTGCGGTTTCTCTTTGCTGATGACTGAAAATGGAGAAATATTATATTGTACCAACAACATATGGAATTTTATTTTAACCGACGAAAAAGAAGAAGCAAGTTCTCTAGTCGACGCTTATATTTTTTTATGTATGACCACGCATAAATTTTTACAGAGTAGTCCGATTTTGATGATTCTTTTTTTAATGGATAGGGTATACCTCGAAGTTGTCCCATTTGGATTTGAAAAAAAATCCACCTAAGGGTAGGAAAATGGGGGATGATTGTTGGTTCACCCACTGAATTTTTACTTCTTAACCGTTTCTCCCATGCATAACTTTGTACTGGTTATCCGATTTAGATGATTCTTTGTTATTGTATAGGGTATGCTTATAAGTTGGTTCTATTTGAATTTAGAGAAAAATTACACCTCTAAGGGTAGAAAAATATTATAAAAAGATTTTCGGTACTGATTTTGTTAATTAAAGTGAAACATTCAAAAAGTCATTATTTAAAACATTTGATCTAATATCCAAAATACCCCTTTTGAAACCAACCCCTTTGCGAAAAATTTTTCTATGGTTGTCGTGAGCTTTGAAAACAATTTGGCAAAAAGAAGGCCTAAATCTGATTTTATTGTTCAACCACCCCTTCTAAATACCACCCCCATGTGACACTTTTCTTTTATATTTCAGCCTTAGAAGCAATTCCGCGCGCAAAAAAAAACGCTCGAATATGATTTTTTTTCCGAACCTCATCTTTTGAAAACCACCACTTTGTGAAAAGATTTTTTTTATATTCTTCTCATGATTCTTTATCTTAGAAGCAATTCTGCGAAACAAGACGCGAATCTGATTTTTTTCTTCGAACCAACTTTTCTAAAAACCACCCCTTTTAGACAAGATTTTTGTTTATATTTTTCCCATGATTCTTGTCAGCCTTAAAAGCAATTCCGCGACGCTTTAATCTGTTTTTTTTGTCCATCCACCCCTTTTAATATCCATTCCTTTGTGACAAGTATTTTTTTCAATTTATAACTCTGTCAATGTCAACTACATATGTGTGCCAATGTTCACAAGTGAAAAATCAATCATCCCCTATTTTTCTACCCATAGGGGTGGATTATTTCATCCCAGATTCAAATATGATCAACTATGAGGTATATACTATCTAATAAAAAAAAATCATCCAAATCGGATAACCCAGTACAACAATCGGTTAACGAACCAAAATTCAGAGGGTGAACGATCAATATCCTTCATTTTGCTACCCTTAGGGTTATGCGTGGTCCGAAAAAAAATTTAATATACGCGTCGACTAGAGAACCTCCTTTTGATTTCGTCGGTTGAAAAGTCAGAATACTACCTTAGATTAATTTAAATAATTATTATTTGTTGAATTTGTTTCACCGAAGATTTGAAAGTAGAAGTGAATGTCTTTTGCTTGCTATTTTGATGTGATTTTCGAATGATATCTCGTACGTTTTTAAAGATGTAACGAAAATTCGGAAAACTCCTTTTTAATGTTAAAAAATAACAATTGTGACGAAGAAGAAAAAATGGTATATTAACGAAGTGGAAAAACCCAGTTTTCTTTACGCGAAAAAGTGACTGCGGAGTGTTTATCGAAGCCATTTTTGATAAATCCGAACTTATTCCAAATCAGTGATTCACATGAACACGGGTAACAATTAGTGCAGAAAGAAAAATATAATATTCTCATATTTGAAACTGAGAAAAAGTAGTCCAATCAATACTCATTGATTTGAGAAAAATAATTTCTATAATTCGATTTTCTGTTTTACTTCAGGAAAAGGTTTCTCAGATGTGCAAATCACAATAGCAAAAAAGGTTCACTTTTGTTTTTCAACTCAAATGTCTCACTTACATTGGGAAGTTTACACAATTCATAGAAAATGGGTTTCCACTCAACGGAAATATCTTCCAAATATGAAGCCATCTCGGTTTCACGGCTAAGAAACCGTTTCTAAATCCTTCAATAATCTCCTTTTCCAGATAGTTCACTGACATTTATTTTTAAAGAAAAATAGGCAAAGATTTGAAGTGAAAGAATAAATCTCCGCCTATGGTTGGCGCTTTTATCAGGGGTGGATGATAAACCCCATTCTCATTCAACTAAGAATGGATATACTATACTATATAAATTATCGAATACAATATTATTTGCAGTACTCTACTCACCAAATATTCTATCCCGTCATTTGTTCCGACATCAATAGGATAAAGATTGTAAGTATGCGATTCTGCCCAGGTACAATCTTTTTGACACAGTTCGAAATTTGACACTCCGACTATCCAGTCCGGAGAGGGAATTATTTTAGATACCAATGATACCAGGTGATTTTTGTGGTCAACTCTGAAGACGGCATACGATGATGATGTGATATTGGGATACGCCAGTCCTCTAGCTTTTATTATGGTTCGGATATTATCACCCTGCAATGAAAACATTTTAATAGAATAGAATAGAATTTATTGATGCAGTAAATACATAGGTAAATAATGTTTGCATACGTCAAGTCAATGGTAACACATAGTAGTAAATATTAAAACACAATATATGGTAACAATATGGTCAATAATCAATAACACAACATAAATACAGAACATAGTAATACAACAATATATAATTATTAGACAGACGACGAATTAGGTAAAGAGTAGAAATAATTAAAATATTCTTGAAATGTGTAAAAGGCATTTTGTAAAAGTATATTTTTAATTTGTACTTTAAAAGTGTTTATACTCATGTCAAGAGTCTGAAACTCATTAGGTAACACATTAAAAAATCTTAAAGATAGATATAAATAAGAGTTTTGCGATTTACTTAGTCTATATTTGGGTAGCCTTAAATTTGTTTTTGCCCTCGTATCGTGGTAGTGTATATCTTCCTGCTGGGTCAATTTATTTTCACCTTTTAAATTTTTGACATAACACAAACATTCGTATATGAAGCATGATCGCAAAGTTAATATATGGAGATTTTTGAAGAAGGGTTTATTGGATAGGTATGAGAAAGCTTGACTGTAATGATCTATGTCCCCAGCTGTGCAAGAGGGTTATTTGCAATAGTGCAATCACACTCAATTACATATACTGATTTTGAATAACGATCACTGCTATTATATCTCCTGGTGTTCACTTCCCATGGCAACCGCTGACACAAGCATATCCGCTGAAGCTGTATTCCAGTCATTGCCTCTAGAATATGATAACGCCAATATTATTTGACTCATCTCGACATACCATTACCATTACCAATCATCAGATTTGAAATAAAGGCGATTTTAAAATGTATGTGCTTAAAAAATTATTATAAAATAAAAAAAAACATGTCAGAAGATCCTAGAAGGTGATATATTTTTTTCTATAATGACATAAGTGATCACTCGTGCAATATATTGAGGCATATGGGTATATATCAGAGCTCAATATTTTCCGCACTTATATCGCGTATCACATTATTATTGTGATCATCTTGACCTGGGTTGTTTATCTTTTACAAATCTACACAGGGGCGCGCCAACTATGTGGCGAATGTAGGCAAAAGCCACGGGCGGCAAAATCTAAAAGCGGTAATTCTGCTAAATAAACCGTACTAACGACTTCTTCTTTCTAATGCCGCGCGTCGGCTCCAATTCATGTTTAATGCGTGATTCTCTTTCGGTACTCTTTTGCTATTAGCGGTAGCGGCTAGCGGCTAGCTTAAAAAGTCCGAGTATCACAGGTGGCTTAGCGGTAACGGTAAGTATCAAAAACAAAGAGAGTAAATATAAAGAAATGTTTTTATTGTTTTTATTGCTTTTTTTATTCGAGAAAGGCATAAAAGTCGTCTGTCGGAAGCCGCAAAAAAATAATATAAATATGTCTGGATTTTGTAAAATGGCCAATGGCCAATAGTTTGTTCTGCAAATCAGATTAGTTGATTAGATAGTTATAGTTTTTCCCAATATCAATTGCAGAAGCATAAAAAAGTCTTGCGGCGAAATCGTGTGAGCAGCAGTGGCGGAGATAACTAATTTTATTTAGATATTTTAAGATTTTAAAAATACTTCATAAATAATGAAAAATGAAAGAAAATTAAAGACAAGCTTTTATTTATTCAAATACATTAAGAAAGAAAAATAATTTCTTTCATTGTTTGATGTAGGTTATTATTATATCCTAAAACGTATTTCGATCGGCACACACCAATACCATAGACGCTACGGTTTTTAATCTTTCAGAGCTATTGAAACACAAATATAACGCGTGATTTATGACCTCCCATCGTAGAGACACAGCTGCCAGCATTATGTCCAACTTGATTGGTCCAGACGAATCGGTTGTACAACTGACAGCCCTCACTCGAGTCCACGTTGACTATCGGCTCTTTTGATGTACCGTTTGCCGACGGAAAATGTTTACGAGTAGTACAGATTATTTTTCGTTCCATTTCTTCGCATATACGCTCGTGTTAGCGAAGTGAGTTTTCATTTGCTCCCTATAGAAACAGCTTCTGCAATTGATATTTTTTTTTTATGTTCTGGTTCCCACGAAAAAGGATATCCTGTAATGTTCAGAGAACATCGTGGGAACCTAGGAAAAGAAGGTAGGAGTTGGTGTTCTTCTTAAATTTCTGAAGGTTGTATGCCTCGGGGAACACCTCCCTAGGCAATGAGTTCCAAAGCCTCGCTGTTCGTTGGATGAACGAGTCTTTGGAAAGTGATGTTCTGCAGGTCTCCAAAGTGACCACGAAGGGGTGTGATGACTGAACTTGACGGGTTAATCTCGAAGAGACTGCCAAAGCAGGAACGATTGTTGATATTTCAGAAGAGCATCGCCCATGAAAATATCTATAAAATAGAGACAAATCGCCAACTTTTCTACGGTGTTCCAGACAAGTGAGCGAGTTTGTAAGCGAGGCATCACCGACGAGACGAATTGCCCTTTTTTGGACAGAATCCAATAGCCTCAGGATATGTTTAGGTGCCGCACTCCAAATATGGGAACAGTATTCCAGGACAGGTCGGATCTGTGCCTTATAGATCATAAGCAGCTGACTGGGGGTGAAATAGCTCTTGGCACGAAACAGAAAACCAAGTTTTTGGGATGCACTTTTGGCAATGGACCTCACGTGATTTTCCCAGGAAAGGTTATTGCTGATAGTAATACCAAGCATCGATATGGATGGCTTCAGTGGTATGGTTACTCCTGACAAAGTTATGTTAGGCACAGTGAGATCGGCTTTTCTAGAGAAAAGACATGCTTGTGTTTTGTTTGCATTGATATTTATATTATTAACATTTCTTCCTCGTTCATTTCTGGTTTCACGGGCTGATATAGGGGCCCTGGAAGAGAAAGCGGTATGGAGGGTACTATCATCGGCAAAGCTGTGTACTGGACATGAAGTTGCTTTCAACAGGTCGTTGATGTGAAGTAGAAATAGTGTTGGTGCGAGAATGGATCCTTGCGGAACACCAGCATTTATGAGTAGAGTGTCAGATGAAACTCCATCGACCACTACATGGAGAGACCTGTTTGAGAGAAAACTAGCAAGCAGAGAACACAGCTGAGGGGGCAAGCCATAAGACGGAAGCTTGGCGAGGAGTCCCTGGTGCCAAACTCGATCGAACGCCTTGGAGATATCTAATGCCACAGCTAAAGTTTCTCCATACTTTTCAATAGATAGCTGCCATATATGTGAGACGTAAGCGAGCAGGTCACCAGTTGATCTCTGATGGCGGAAGCCATATTGCCTATCGTTGACAATTCCTTAGTCTTCCAGATATTTCATGAGCTCGATGTTGATGGCTTTTTCCATGACCTTTGAAATAATAGATAGCAGTGCGATAGGTCTGTAGTTGCTAGGTAGGACCTTTTGCCTTTTTGTCTTCCAGATATTTCATGAGCTCGATGTTGATGGCTTTTTCCATGACCTTTGAAATACCCCCAAATTGTAAGAGTGGTTGAACAACTTCAAAGAACAGGTGTTAGTTCGGGGCACATTTCTTGAGAACAATCGGCGGGATTCCGTCAGATCCACAGGCTTTGTTGGTGTTGAGACCCAGCAAAATCTTTCTGATAGTACGTTGGCGAAAGGTGATCTCGGGCATGTGACTGTCAATAGGTGTATGTTCGGGGTTGTTTTCCCGATGAATCCAGAGTGGAATTTCCAGCAAATAGGTGCGCAAAGATATTGGCTTTTCGTGGGCAGTCGTTGCTAGTGTTCCATCTTCTTTGGTAAGGGGAGGAAATGAGCTGGAAGTGAAGTTTCTTCCCAAGCTTGGCGAAAGACCAAAATGAACGGGATCCGTTAGGACATTCAGCAAGTTTTGATCTTATTTTGGCTTTGTGGGCATCTTTTGAGCATTCTATTGTCTCTTTACATATGCCTCTAGCCTCGACATATGCTGCTCTGGTCTCAGGGCCCGGATTTTTTAGCCATCGATGGTATGCTGCCTGTTTGGAAGCCACAGCTCTAGAGCAGTTTCTGTTAAACCAGGTCTTATCGGATGATGTTCTTCTTTCGGTATTTGGTATGTAAGTTTGCATCCCCAACATGATGATTTCAGAAATTGTCTCAGCACATCGTGTTGGATCTACTGAAGAGAAACAAACTCTCTTCCATGGAAACGCTGAGAAAAACATACGAAGACCTTCCCAGTCGGCCGAATTGTAATGCCACATGAGACGGGGTGGTATTGTGCAGCTCGATGGTAAATGGAAAGAGCATGTTGTGGAAATGAGGGTGTGGTCAGAGTTTCCAAGTGGGGCACAAACTTCTATTCTATACGGGTCAGGATTGGTGGTGAGGAAAAGATCTAGTGTATTGGCAGACTGGTTGTTGACATCAGGGATGCGGGTTGGTAGCTCGACCAGTTGTTCTAGACCATGAGTGATGGCAAAGGCCTCGGCTTGACGACCTGCATCATCTGTTTTGTTAGAGAATTTGAGCCAGGCAGCGTTATGTACGTTAAAGTCTCCCATGATTATGGTTTCAGCTGTTGGATGGTTCTCCTGAATGTAGTTCAGTTTGAGTGATAAAAACTCGAAGAGGTCGTTATATGAAGGTTCATTAGGTGATAGGTAAAGGCAGCAGAGGAACTTAGTCAGTTTGGTATCAGATAGCTTGAACCACATCACATCAAAGTCTTTCGGTTCCAAACTCTCTTCACGCTGGCATGAAAGGTTAGCCTTGGCATAAAGGCAGACTCCACCTTTGAACCTGAATCGAGAATGGAGTTCGTAACCAGGACAAAGCATATGGACCTTGTTGGTGGACGAGTTTACTTGTGTTTCTGTTAGAGCCAGAATATCCGGTTTTTCCGTCTGTAGGTGATGGTGGACGTCATTGATGTTCTTGTTGAGTCCGCGGATGTTGCAAAAATTAATTTTTAATGTTGAGTCCCCTCGAGTACCTCTCGCCCGGAAATCCGAATGGAGAGGTATTTTACTTCCGGAGTGTTTTACTCTAGGAGACTTCATCATTATTACTATTAGGATGCACCTGAAAATAAAGGAGGAATTGGGGAAAAGGAAAGAGGGAGACCGGAAAGTATCGACCAAACACTGAAACATGGAATGGTCCATTTCACAGCACACAAAGTCGATATGGTGGTATTTCACCGGGCGATGAGACCATCTTCCACCTACGGTTATCCTTTTAGTCGCCTCTTACGACAGGCAGGATTTACCATGGGGCTATTCTGAAGCCGACCCCATACGACTAAAGAATGATATGAAACTCAAGCTTAGTAAACACATATTTCTGCTCCGTCAATTGAAAAACACACTCTCTCTTGAAGTCTCGAAACTGGTATATTTTAGTCTTATACAGTCATTTATGTGCTATGAAATAATTCATTGGGGTGCTACATCCAAGGCACAAGAAATATTCGCCATTCAAAAAAAAAGCAGTAAGGTTAATGATGGCGGTACGTCCGAGAGAACATTGCAAACCATTTTTTGTTAAAATTGGTATAATGACTCTACCATGTTTGTTTATATACCACTGCATTGTCTATGTGAGAAGGAATATTACTAATATTCCTACTTGTGGACACTCTCACGACTATAGTACTAGAAATAAATATAAACTACAACAACCATTCGCTAGACTATCAGTGTCGCAGAATCATCCGGGATCGATTGGTGTCAGACTCTATAATGCTCTTGACGACAATATCAAATCTGCCTCTAGCTTACATTCCTTTAAAGCTAAGCTGAAAAACCATCTTGTGCTGAAAGCACACTACTCCGTTGACGAATTTCTACAGAAATGAAATTTTCTCACCGATTGTTTTAAAAATAGTTGCTTTTAACATGTCTTGTTAAGTATAGTGTGTGTTATTAATTGTAACTTGTGCATACTGTTCCGTTTACAAATACTATTTTTCTGTGTACAAATACTGCTTTTTGCTTCTGCTTTTAATGTTATGTAGATTGGTGTCTGTCTTTTTTAAGCTCATCTGACGTGTTACCTAAGTTAGTATGTTACAATGTAGGTTCCTGTGTTGTAATTGAACACTTTTTTAACTAATAAATTGATTGATTGATTGATTGATTTGAGTAAGTGTGACTTTGTTTACATTTCAGCACCCATCATTATTTAGCAGAGTATCTTTGACTTAAAATCAATGACATTCAGCATATATTTCAAAATTCTAAATATCATTTGTTTGCTGATGATACAATTATTTATATTTTTTTTTTATGTTCCGGTTCCCACGAAAAGGGATATCCTGTAATGTTCAGAGAACATCGTGGGAACCAAGGCAAAGAAGGTAGGAGTTGGTGTTCTTCTTAAATTTCTGGAGGTTGTATGCCTCGGGGAACACCTCCCTAGGCAATGAGTTCCAAAGCCTCGCTGTTCGTTGGATGAACGAGTCTTTGGAAAGTGATGTTCTGCAGGTCTCCAAAGTGACCACGAAGGGGTGTGATGACTGAACTTGACGGGTTAGTCTCGAAGAGACTGCCAAAGCAGGAACGATTGTTGATATTTCAGAAGAGCATCGCCCATGAAAATATCTATAAAATAGAGACAAATCGCCAACTTTTCTACGGTGTTCCAGACAAGTGAGCGAGTTTGTAAGCGAGGCATCACCGACGAGACGAATTGCCCTTTTTTGGACAGAATCCAAGGAAGGAAAACAACTGGACACTCTTGTAAATAATATGAATGAGGATTTAGAGAATTTGAAGGATTGGTTAGAGGTAAATGAATTGAAATTGAATGTCAAAAAAACGAAAGCAATGCTGATAGCAAACGGCAATGTCCGCACACAATTCGAAGAAAACAATTTAAATTTTGAAATTTATAATGAAGAAATTGAACTTGTGGATGAAATTAAATATCTGGGGTAATAGTTGATTGTAAACTGGATTGGATGGACTATAGTTAGTGAGGTGAATATTTCAGTGTAAAAATGGTATAGTTTTCCCAATATCAATTGCAGAAGCATAAAAAAGTCTTGCGGCGAAATCCTGTGAGCAGCAGTGGCGGAGATAACTAATTTCATTTAGATATTTTAAGATTTTAAAAATACTTCATAAATAATGAAAAATGAAAAAAAATTCAAGACAAGCTTTTATTTATACAAATACATTAAGAAAGAAAAATAATTTCTTTCATTGTTTGATGTAGGTTATTATTATATCCTAAAACGTATTTCGATCGGCACACACCAAGACCACAGACGCTACTGGTTTTTAATCTTTCAGAGCTATTAAAACACAAATATAACGCGTGATTTATGACCTCCCATCGTAGAGACACACCTGCCAGCATTAATGTCCGACTTGATTGGCCCAGACGAATCGGTTGTACAACAGACAGCCGTCACTCGAGTCCACGTTGACTATCGGCTCTTTTGATCTACCGTTTGCCGACGGAAAATGTTTACGAGTAGTACAGATTATTTTTCGTTCCGTTTCTTCGCATATTCGCTCGTGTTAGCGAAGTGAGTTTTCATTTGCTCCCTATAGAAACAGCTTCTGCAATTGATATTGGATGGACTATAAGTAGTGTAACTAAAACTAAATACGGTATATTTTTACTATTCTACGTTTAATTCTAATTAAAATTTCTGAAACCTGAAACATGTTCTATATCAAAACTCAGTAGTTTTCGAAATATTTGACATTTAAAAAAAATTCTCATAAAAGGCAATTAACAATATGGCAAATAATTTTACCTTGCAACTACCAACTACTAATTGTAAAGTATTTTTAGTTAATTTTTTTTCAAAGTCCTGTAATACATACTAATACATATTTATTTTCAACAAATGTTGTACAGGGTGTTAAAAAAATGTAATCCAATTTGTTGGTAAAGACAGATGTAAAACAATTTTTTTCAAATAGATCATTATGTAACATATTCTATATCAAAACTCATCTGTTTTCGAGATATTCAAAGTTTATTTTTTTTCCAAAAACGTAAGTAAGATTGCTAACAATATGACATTTCCTATTTTAAGGAAAAGGGCAAAAAAAGAAAACGATTGTCAGGTCATCAGTTCCGCCAACAAAGACGGAAGAAAATGGAAGAGAAGGAAAAATTAGCTGATTCTTTGAAGAAATATTTGAGACCGTCAGAAATAAGTGTTCGTCCTGAACTTGAAAATACCGACGATGCTCGCCCTAGTTGTTCTTCAGCCCCAAGTTCCTCATTTGTTTCTGATTGTAATAATATAAATAGTACCCAGGAACATCATACGGAAAACGTTCCAGCAGCGGCAACATTACTATTTTCTAACTCCACCGTAATATCTGATGACCCAGAGTGGCCCGAAATAATTACATCCGCAGATGCAAGATTTTTAACGGAAAAAGGACCCCATCAAATTACGAATTTGATCTATCCCGTAAACTCACAAGGCCGAAAGTTTTCTGCCAGATGTTTTTATCGTAACCTCGTCAATGGAGAGAAAGTTAAAAGGGAATGGCTGCTTTACTCAACAACAAGAGATGCGGTTTACTGTTTCTGTTGCAAACTTTTTGGTAAGTCTTTGACCAACTTGTCTGATTGGAAACATTTGTAACTAGTGCTAAACAGACACAAAAAGAGTGACTCCCATAAAAAAATATAGGATCTTGGTTAAACTTATCAAATATGTTATCTAAGGGAGTTACTATGAATGAAAGTCAATTACATTCATTGCATGTAGAAAAAATAATACTGGTATCGTGTCATTGAAAGAATAATTTCAGCAATGCAGTTTTTATGTCGTCAATGTTTAGCTTTACGTGGTAGATCTAACAAACTATATGAAAATAATAACGGAAACTTAATAAAATAAAATTAATAGAAACGTTCACCAAATTTGATTCTGTAATGGAGCAACATGTTCGACGCACACATAAAAATCAAAGCAACGGCAGCGGTAGCGGTAAGAGAAACTATGTAGGCGATAAAATTCAAAATTAATTGATAAATTTAATCGGCTCAAAAGTAAGAACTACTGTTTTAGATCTAGTAAGAAAACATAAATACTACTCTATAATGCTCGACTGTACACCGGATGTGAGTCATACAGAACAATTGAGTGTAGTTTAGAGGTTTGTTTTATTAAACGAGTTTACAAAAAAAATTGAAATACGTGAACATTTCATTTTATTTTGCCCTATGGTTGATTCTACTGCTGCTGGCTTGTATAACTATGTGAGAGATTTATTAGTAGAATTAAATTTAAGTATATATGATTTGCGAGGACAAGGATATGATAATGGAGCAAACATGCATGGAATACACAGTGGATTACAAACACGAATCTTAAATATAAACCCGCGAGCATTTTTTGTTCCTTGTTCGGCGCACTCATTGAATTTAATTATTAACGATGTTGCTAAAATTTCTTTTGAGGTGTCCGGATTCTTTGACATCGTTCAAGAGATATATGTGTTTTTTTCCGCGTCAACCAAAAGATGGTCAATTTTGAAAACGTGCCTTACAGATTTAACTTTAAAACCACTATCTGATACACGCTGGTCCAGTCGAATGGACGCTATAAAACTTTTGAGATATCACATTGGTGGGGCTTATGATGCTCTTTTAAAAGTAATGGATGCATCCGCATCTTCAAAAGATTTTAGTACATCACACCTAGCTCGATCGCTCGCAACAAAAATCCAAATTTTTTATGCTTTGTAGTAATCTGCTACAATATTTTATTTAAAATCAATTCTCTAAGTAAATTAATGCAGAATCAAAGAATAAATCTAGTTTAGACTGTCTAAACAAAATAAAAACATTTTTTGTAGACTTAAGAGATGATAAGGGATTTAGCGATCTTCTTGTAGATGCCAGGGAGCTGGCCGAAGAATTGGAAATTGAACCAAATTTTTTATCTTCACAAACAGTTCGTCGAAGACAGTTTGATTATGAAAGTACTGACGAACCAATAACAGACCCGAAAATGAATTACAAAGTAAAAGTATTCTTCTCTATACTAGATACGACCTTATCATCTCTTAATGGAAGATTCAAGGGGTTGGAGCAATTTAATAACATTTTTGGATTTATTTATCAAATGTTCAGCTTGAATGAAGAAGAATTGAGAAACTCGTGTGAAAATTTATAATTTCATTTGAAAGATGAAGCACGTCAAGAATCAGATATTGATGCAAATGACTTATTTGATGAAATTATTTGTTTAAAATGCCACTTACCAGAGCAAAATGAGTTAGATCCTCAGTTAATTGTTCAACACATTTTAGAGAACAATTTAATTACAACATTTCCAAATATTGCAGTGGCAATACGAATTTTTTTAACTCTACTAGTATCTGTAGCATCGGAAAAAAGGTCTTTTTCAAAATTAAAATTAATAAAAACTTTTTTACGATCAACTATGGTACAAGAGAGACTCAGTAATTTGGCAATTATGTCCATAGAAAGTAGCCTTATGGATCGTATTCCTTTAGACTAGTTGATTCAAGATTTTGCCGAAAAAAGGCAAGAAAAGAGTGCTTCCAATGAGTTATTTTTTTTTCTGTTATGTAACATTTTTATTGTTTTGTCAGTTTTGTTATTGGTTTGCTTTTTTTACATTCTTCGTTAATCCTTATGTCTAAGACTTGTCAAGATCTTCTAAATGTTATGGGGATGAGTAGTCAGGTATCATGCTGATTAAAATCATTACACTTTTTTTTATTTGAGCTTTCGGTAATTCTCATTTCCTTTATTTGCAAACATCAAATGATAATGATGATTTAAAATTATAGATTATACATTATACGGTATATAAATTAACACTTATTTCATTTCAAAATTAGATAAGTAATAGCGATTATTTCAATTTTGTGTGTACCCCCTTATCTGATGTATCAGTATCAAAATTAAATATAGGTATCAACACGTATTTTAATTTCATTTATGTGTACCCACCCATGTATACATTTTTACTAAAAAAGGGGTATGGGGTGTAAAATTATATTTTGCCCACATGCGGCCGCATGGCTTGGCGCGCCCCTGAATCTACACCTATGACTGATATGTCGCCGGTCGGCCTCTGGGCTTCCTACAATTTCTTATAATTTTTTGTCACCCGACCTTGTTTTTCATAACGCCGGTGACACACACGGCAAATTTATCCGATCGGAGAACTTCCGTCGCTGCCGTTCCAACACTAGCCCACTGAAGTAAGTTAGAGCTTACACATTGGACGAAAAAAAACGATCGGTCAATTTGCCGTCTGCGGTAGCTGTGCCACTGGAGCCGACGGAAGTTTTACCGCCGCATTGAAGTAGTGGTGTACGTTACCAAATGAACGTTTACACACCCATCGGTTTTTGTACCGTTAAAGTCATTTGCTCATTGTGAATTGAACTGCATTCTTGACAGTTCATCAATATATTCGTCAACAGTTTCGTGAACATGAGTGACATAGATCATAGATGATGAAAGTCTTATTTTATTACTCGTACAAGAAAGCGCTGCATTATGGGCAGGGCCGAAATAAAAGGTGTGGAGACCCTGGGGCAACAAAGGAGTGGAGGCCCCTAATTATGTTTCAAACAAGTTGAACAATTTCTTTCTTTCAAATGTTTGGATAATTTATTGCGGAACAAATCAAACTATTTTTACACAAACATGGTATGTAGGTATAATAAAATACAAGAAATAAATCTAATTAAATTACAGCGTTAACGATTGGATTCTTACGAGCTTTTTTCGACGAAAAATCATTGAAGATGAGTAATCACTCTCAATGCTAAGAAGCGATAACTTTGATAGGCGGCTTTGTCACATCGTAGTTCACAGCCTATTTTTTATAATTTCTATTTTGGAAAATGAGCGCTTTCCAGTGCAATTCCACACTATCAGAACTAAGTACATTCTCAGTGTAATTTCAATGTTTGAGAATATAGCTCTGAAATTTTGATTTTCAAGATAGAAGAACAGCTCCTTAGATTGGTCTTTTTGATAGTCTTTTTTGTAGAAGTCTATCAACGATACAAATTGGACCAACTCAATTCCAAGACTAGGTTCTGAATCGTCTTTGTAAACTTTTACTAATTCTTCTGCTGCAGCATACAAACTTGCAGCGTCCATCTCCTCTAAGTGATTAATAAATCCAAATCTTCAACATACAGCATCGTGCGCATGCAATCTTTCAGTGAGAGAAACACACTGGGATAAAACCTTGTAACGGAGTTACTATTTTTCCGATATGTTAAACAACCAAAAGCTCCCTGTAAGGATTTAAATTCATCTCGTCGGTAATAATAGGTCTAAAAATACAATTCGTGTTAGTGATAAATCCGTGGACTACATCTAACCCGATAAATAGGCTGAACACCCTCCGTAGACTACGCCGAAGCCGCGACGCGTGTATATAAAGTACGCGCGAGTGTTACTTGCGCAAGCCAGCGAATCGAGAAAGCACGTTTCATCGAGCCAGCTGTGCTAGAGCTCGTCCAATATTGAAACGACCACTTTGGCCTTCCCCTACCTAACAACCAATTCTTCTCGAAGATGCCCGAACTGTGGCTATTAATAGAAATTCCATAGACGTACCACATCATTTGGTATAGGCGATACACGAGACGTAGTTTTTGGCGGACGAGTTTTGTGATTATGGTCCGATTCGATTCAAAATTGATATGTGGAGGTTTTCGGGGTCGGAGATTATGAATTCAAGATAATAAGTGCACTACCTATTTATTAATCAAACAAACCTAACCTTTCAAACACTGCATGCCAAGATACTGGTGAAGATTCGCCGTAGCATAAGCTGCCACAGTAAATCGTGTCCACTCGTGTTTTCTCCCTCTCTACCTACCAAACGGTCGTTTCAATATTGGACGAGATCTATGAACAAACGTCGCCGAGAACATTCTGTCACCCGATAGAAGCCAGTCCGTTCGAGCGAAAGCGCACGCTGCCATCTGACGTCATCCGGCCGACGTCACATCACGTGGATTGCTACCAAGGAGAATTCTACAAGCTGGGTACTTATACTATGAAAATATAATTTGTAGCTAAATCGGCAGAGTCCCCAAATCGGCGCGCGCCTAAACTCGGTCGAGAGGAATCAACAAAAGAGGGGAAAACCGACAGTAGCCCCGCTTAGAGAGATTTCAAAGAATCATTAGCTTACCGAGTCTAGCACCAGCAGTCACGCGTCCGACAACTAGTATCCAAAGTGTGAGCCAACTACCAAAGAAGTCTACTACCGTCCCGAGCCTTGCCGATCAGCTTGCTGAAGCAGTGATAGCGGAGTTGGGTAAATATTCTCTCTCAGGTAAAGGTATCGGAAATATTTGTAAGTACCACATGTGCGTTGCGCGCATGATCGAACCATAGCCGTAAAAGGCCGATATTAATTTCAATGCTGCGCTGGTAATTTGTTGGCAAGTGAAGTAAAGCCGGTGAGTAATTTTATTTCCTTTGCAAAAAGGACAGTTTAGTAATGTGATACGTGGTTTGGCTTGTTCAAAGCACGGGCGGAGGTCACACTGAAGGGCTAAACATTTCTCGCGTCTCACCTTCTTGCGCTCCAGCGTGACTTTTCAAGACAATAAGGGGAGGTACTGAACACGGGTGGAGATCGCACTGAAGGGGTGGACATTTCTCGCGTCTCAACCTTCCTGCGCTCCAGCGTGGCTCTGTTCAGGGGATTACTAGAGTAAGTAGGGGAAATAGTGAACACGGGTAGAGGTCGCACTGAAGGGGTGGACATTTCTCCTGTCTCATCTTCCTGCGCTCCAACGTGGCTTGATCGGGAAAATACAAGGGTAAGATAAAGCTAGGAAGCACGGGCGGAGGTCGCACTGAAGGGCCTCACATTCCTGCGCTCCAGCGTGGCTTAGGGGGTAAAAGAGCAAATTGGGTACGATCACTGAGGGGGTTGACATCTCACCTTCATACGATCCAATGTAGTAATGAGTAGGGGCCAAATAGATGAAGTGGGAATATAAAGGCTAAGTTCAACTGGGAAGTACAGGTTGAGCCAGCCTCCACGTGGAGCATTACGAACTGCTACTGAAATTAGTCGCTTTGGCCGTCCGCAAAAGCTTGCATTTGATACCCGCTTCATACTACGAATAGTCAGGGCCTGTTGCTTTGCACCCGTTTTTGAGCTTGCATACTACTCTGTACGCATGCTACGATAATAAGTTTACCCCGCTTGCTTTAAAACACCCTCCCCGCTTTCTCTGTATATAGTGTCAACCAGTTGTTTATTTGTTGTGATAACTTGAGGCTGTCGTCAGCCGCCCTGCCTGTATTTCTTTGCTAATATACCTGTTTAACCTGTTCATAGAGTATATTGTTTCATTTACTATCTTGAGTAGAATATTATTATCTAGTGCGCAGTCGGCACCCAGGTTCGAAACCCAGTTAAGGGCAATTAAAGCCTGCCTTACTGGCCCCGTTACATTGTTACTACTTTATTGACCCCTGGAGTGTTTTTCTTCACTGAGACTTTCCGGAGCAAAAGTGGCCTTTCCCACTATAAACCAAAAGGTGACGCCCGAGGCAAAACCAAGATTAGTGAAAGGCGCCAAAGTTTGATAGTAGGGGGAAATACCTCTTACAACCTGATGCTTTGAATTTCTCCTTTGGTGACAGGTTAGCGTCTTGCGCTCTCATATAATTGAGCGGATTCAACCTTACATTTCTTGTTCTGGTGCGTGATTGTAAGTACTGGTCAGTATTTGATATTTCTTTAGCTGCTTCTTCCTATTTATCAAGCTCGTCACTTTTGGATTGAACAAATACTTTTAATGATTCCTATGCACGCATTGCAGATACAAGAATCATTTTTGGGTCCTGCAACATTTTGTTTGTAGCATTAAATCGCGCCAAAAGGTAATTCCAGAAGATTGAATCGACAGAAAAATAGTCAACAGAATCTGCAACCTTTGTTCTATTATGGAATGCGCACAGTGCTCTTATAAATAATTTGTTGCAATCGTGTTCATAAATTGAAATATTATTTTATTTTGCTTATAATTATTGAATTTAATTGTGTACCTGATCGCTTGTATCGTTCGAAGAATATATCGACAGAAAATTCTTCATTTAATAAAAAAAAAAATGAAATTGTTTTTGTTTTTAATCAGCTAATTTCGATAAGAATAATATTTTTTATTGTTCGATGTGGATGAATTCATTTCTTTAGTGTATAATAGTGTGATGATTTACTTTGTGATTGTTTCCCGCATATACACATGATTTATCGGATGATTAATATTAACCATTAATTTTGACAAGAGTTCGAAACGCGCTTTGGAATGTTTAAAACGGAAAATTAGTGGGAAAATGGGAGAACTGCTCTTCCGTTGTCAGACTTTTTGTATATATAATTTTGCATATCATTTGGTATTCGTTAGGAAATTCTACCTAAAAATTTTTTTTTAGCCCCGGTTGCCCCCCCCCCCCCTCAATCCGGACCTGATTATGGGGCTAAAACTCTCGACATTTTTTAGGATCGAAACGCTATGAGAAACGTTTGGCATGAAGTTTGCCTTGTATTGCGAAGCGACTTCGATCAGTTAGAAGAAACAATTAGAGTTTATAAAAATAACGAAACACGCTTTTGTGTGAACTAAAAAGTTAAAAATAATAAGAATAAAGTCATTGACCAAAAAAATTACTTTAATGTTAAAGAAGCGTGGGGTGCTTGATATTAGCTGACCTAAATTTTTTTATCGCTAGCTATTCGTAAAGGTATAATCCAATAAATAGAAACAAAATTTCACCAAAATCTAACGAAAATTACAAAACAGCTAAAATTCTGGATTTAGGTAGTTCAATGTATGAAGTATCCATTAAGCAATTCTTTACGGCCCTAAAAATTAAAAAAATGCAAAATTTATAGGAAAAATTTTTTTAGAAAAAATAACGAGCCACAACTTTTATGCGACACATTTTTTCATATGTGGCGTTGTATAGCTCAAAATATGAAAATTCGGAGAATTTTTGTTTTTTTTTTATTTTTAGCGCCGCAAAGAATTGCTTAATGGATACTTCATACTTTCGAATTCCTGAATCTCGAATTTCAGCTGTTTTTGTTACGTCTCTATTGATTGGATTAGTTAGTCATTATGAAAAGTGAGTTCTAGTTCATATTGCTACAAAAACGTGTTTTTATAGATTTTTTGAACTATAATTTTATTTTTAAATTCCAACTACGGGAGGAAACTCGTCTATTAATTCATCCACATGAGAAGTTTTGACTAACATTGATTGTGGGGCGGTCGATATGGCTCTTCAGCCTCTCCTTACCTCAACCTATAATCTTGTGTACATAACTGTTGGTGAGAGTACCAGTGAATTCACCAAATCTTCGAAATGTAAATTAGGTATTTTTAGCAGTGAATTCACCAAATCTTGTGAATTTTTTTTTCTGACGATTTTGGCGAGAGAGGTCATAGCTATGAAATTATTGTATTGTCATCAGTTTTCAATACATGTGCAAAATTTCAAATGATCGGACGTCTGGAACAGGGTAAAAATTAATTTCAAAGATACATACATACAGGTGAAGTTAAAGCGTATGCAAAAAAAATATTTTGGTAAATCCATATTCATTCACATAAACGTGCTATATAAAAACTTTTTAACAAAAAATTAAACCAACGAAATACGGAACTGAAAAGTAAAAAATAAAATCAACCTTCTTAGTCTCAATAACTAAGCTCCTAAACTAATGTAAGTAACTAATTTTGAGTCGGCGCCAAACAAACAAGCAAATGAATTAGATAAGGCGTAAAATGATGGCATCGAGTTGCGAGGTGACATTCTGATAATTTTTTTAAAATTAATTTAATGATCGTTGATTGTTTGTTTGGCGCCGACTCAAAATTAGTTACTTACATTAGTTTAGGAGCTAAGTTATTGAGACTAAGAAGGTTTATTTTATTTTTTACTTTCCAGTTCCGTATTTCATCGGTTAAATTTTTTGTTAAAAATTTTTTATTTTTCAATTTTTTGTGGCTGAAATCTACTAATTACTAATTACTTCCAAAATACTTACTTACCCACCTTACTTCAACTTTTACCAGTTAAATAATATGATTACCTACTTTCACTATTTTTAAATTTTTTTTTTTTTAGTGATTTCTTTTTTATTATTCTACCCTCTCATAGAATATAATGATTGTGACGGATGTAGGAGAACAAAAATAATGACATTAGCGATCTGTCATGCTCAACTACATATGTGTGCCTATGTTCACAAGTGAAAAATCAATTATTCCCTATTTTTCTAGCCGCAAGGGTGAATAATTCCATCCAAAATCCAAATATGATCAACTATGAGGTATACCCTATCTAATAAAGAAAGAATCATCCAAATCGAACAACCCAGTACAAAGTTATGCCTGATAGAATCGGTTAACGGACCAGAATTCAGAGGGTGAATGATCAATATCCTTCATTTTGCTACCCTTAGGGGTGGATTTTATTTTTCAAATTCAAATGGGACCACTTTCAAAGTACACCCTATCAACTGAAAAAAGAATTATTGGAATCGGACGTCTCAGTAAAAAGTTATGCGTGATCATACATAAAAAAAAAATATACGCGTCGACTAGAGAACCTCCTCCTTTTTGGTTTCGTCGCTTAAAAATTGTAAAATATTCGTTTTTGAGATTCTAGAATTGGCAGTGATCACACTCTGTAGTGGCATGAGTTTTTTACTCGCAATGCATTGCTCTCTGTTCATAACATAGTTAAACTGATGTAATTTGATTCAAAGATGAAAATACACTACATATACCAGCCTACTCGTATAACGGAGTCGGACAATTTTCCGCCCTGCGTGTAAACGTTTAATTTCTTTGAGCCGGGACGGTAAATTATCCGATCGGATAAATCCGCCAGGTGTGTCACTACACTGGGATATTTCACTCACTCTTTGAAGACGAGATATCGGAGAAACCTTTTGATTGTAATTTTAGGTGATATTATTTATATCTATATGGAAATCCTACGGTGGCAGTCATACAAAAAGCAACAACTGTGTGAGCTAGATTTCTTGTTAGACTCCGAGAACGCGAGCATTTGTTTTTCAGTTGAAAATGCTGAATTGTGGCATAAGCGTATGGGGCACATTCGCTACAGTAATTTCAACATAAGCGATTAACCCCAAAATTTTTGTCATTACTGCACATAAGGTGTAAGCAAACTAGCGGACTCCATAATCAAGAAAAAATAAGGTCTAAGAGCTTCACGACCCTTACAACTAGTGCTTAGTGATCTGTTTGATCCCATAAATCCAGAAGAAGGGCTGCATACATTTTTCGAATCGAAAACAGAAGTGTGTTTTGATCACAGCGTCTTTTGTATTCCAATATCTCTAATTTCGTCAATACATGCACCGTCAACTGTTCTGGGCATCTGGGTAGGCAAGCTAGATCAGCCTCTGCACGTCCGCTCCAAACTGCAGACTTTCACCCGATTTCTGCACCAGTGCTTCCCACTGTGTCCGATACACCTGTACCCGATGTTGGTCGCCTTACCGCACCATTCTTGCGCTGCTAGTCTTCTGAGATGGTCTGCAACGTTCCTTAAACAGGTACGATCAAGGCCACTATGGGTGTTCCATCCATTTGCGATTGCCACAGCCTCGAATTGCTTACGAGTAGGGACCTTGACGACTGCCTATCAAAAATCGGTATCTCTAATTTCGTCTATACATGCACCGTCAACTGTTCTGGGCATCTGGGTAGGCAAGCTAGATCAGCCTCTGCACGTCCGCTCCAAACTCCTGCAGACTTTCACCCGATTTCTGCACCAGTCTTTTCAACTGTGTGCGATACACCTGTACCCGATGGTGGTCGCCTTACCGCACCATTCTTGCGCTGATGGTCTTCTGGGATGATCTGTAACGTTCCTCAAGCAGGTACGCTCGAGGCCACTATGAGTGTTCCCTCCATTTGCAATTGCAGCAGCCTCGAATTGCTTACGATGTAGGGACCATGACGACTGCCTATCAAAAATCGGTGGTTTCACGGAAATCCTGTCACGGTGGTCTTGGATCTTCAGTGAAGCAACTTTTTTTTCTTGTTCTTCCAAGTGCTACATTTGTTTTTCATGCGCTTCTCGCACTGCGCACAGTTCTTTCTTTGCTTCTTCTCGGCTGCATTTACTTCTTTTCTCGCTTCATCTCGTACCGCAGTAACTCATTCCTTCTGTTCTGCAATTTGCTCCTCGGTTTTCTGGACAATTTGCTCGAAAAATACTTTATATTATTCTCGTTCTTCATTTTGTTCTTCCAGAATTTTCCTACCACACAACATTTTCCACTTGTCTGTGCATTTTCCTCTTGTTTTTCCCTCTGTCGACGTTTATCCTCCTTCTATCGACGTTCCCTTTTCTCTTGTTCTTCTATCTGCCGGTGTTCCTCCTCAATTCGTTTTTTTTAACAATCGTCTCTTTTGCTCGTCAAACTTCTGCTTGATCATTCCATTATAGCCACAATATCGTGTATTTCTCGTATTCACCATTAATGTGACAGCAACTGTTACGAATCTGGGGTTCGTGACTATTAAAATACTGAACTAATCACACAATAAGGCACTCTGATAATTGAATAAACCAATCACAATTCACTGTTAAAATTCCTCGCACGACATTGCACTTCTAACTTCGAATAAAAACAACTACTAACCGCCCTTCCGCGGTCACCTCGCAGCTAGTACCCTGGAGTTTCAATGCTACGCAGTCTGTGAATGTTGAAAAAACTTCAATACTGCGTTTCCCATTAGAAAATTTGAAGATTAACAAAAAACCGTGGCTAACCAAAGGTCTCAAAATATCAGCAAAAAACATGCGCTCCATACACCAAATCAGGAAAAATGTATATTTTATTAATTTAAGAACTATAGAAACACCGAAAAGTTATGAAAAAGGCCCAAAACATATATTATTCAAACAGAATAGCTAAAGCTGAAAATAATCTGAAAAAATTACTCTCAGAAATGATTATTTGGTATATCTAGAAGGAAAGTCTGACATCCACGAATTAAAACAAGTTTTTACCAGTGCTTTAAAAACTTTGGCAGACACAATAAATATCTCCTTCTCTCGAGGGTCATTTCCTCCTTGTTTTAAAATGACCACTATCATCCCATTATATAAAGGAGGAGATCATGATCTACCTGCCAACTTCAAACCGATTTCCCTGCTACCCACCCTAGCAAAAATTATTGAGAAATTAGTAAAGAATAGAATAACATCCTTTCTTAAGAAATATAACGTATTAAGCGATAATCAGTTTGGGTTCCAAGCATCAACAAGCACACATTATGCCATTTTTGCTTTCTTGAACAACCTTTACCTCAAGAGGCAGTGTTCTGTGACTTATCTGAGGCTTTTGACTGTGTAAATCATGAAATACTGCTGCGGAAGCTTGAATTATACGGATTTAGGGGCACGGCTTTATCTTGGTTCAAATCATATCTATCTGAACGTAGACAAAATGTGCTATTCAATAGGACTGGATCCAATGAATGTATCGTTAACTCAGGTATCCCACAGGACTCCGTTCTTGGACCTATCTTATTCCTGCTTTATGTCAACGACTTGAACTATCTAGACATACAGGGTAAGTTCATCATGATGACATCACAATTCTCTGGCACAACAAATCAACCTCTGTTCTAGCCAGATCAAAGCGGATATAAAAAGGGTAAAAAATGTCGATGCAAACCTTTTATCACTCAATGCTACTAAAACAAACATTATCTCATTTAAGTGTATATCATTGAAGATTTTTTTTTGGGGAGCGATGATGAAAAAATTAACAATACCACAGAGGTTTTTGGCGTTACATATCGATAAAAAGTTAGGCTTTGAAAGCTATGTCAGGAACTTATGCAAGCGGTTAGCCTCAGGTTGCTATGCGGTACGCATTACATCTAATGAATTAGATAGTTCTAATGCAATATTTTTTACGGGTCCCATCTCCGTTTTGGTATTTGCTTCTGGGGCGTGTATTCCCAATGTCTGTTTAAAATGGTCTTCATTTTGTAGAAAAGGGCCATCAGATATGCATGCATAGCCAAACATGTCGACCACTGTTCATTAAACAAAACATCATAACACTGGCATGCCTTTTCATTTTAGAAACAGTGTGTCTAATCCATAAGAAAATTAAAAAAGAAATAATTACCCCCCCAATACACATTACGTGTTTATCACACCCAGCTCCACTCCCCACCCCTACGTCATCTTTAACTCAAAACTCACTCATATATAATTCAATCACCTTCCTACTGCAATAAAAGAAATGAGCAATGTGGTCTATTTTAGAAAAGAAGTGAGAAAGCTTCTACTTGCGAAGGCTTATTACTCTACGGAGGAATTCTACGATGATTCATTTAACTGAAGTTCAAAAAAAACAATCTGTTAGCGTTGAAATTTTATCTTTTTTCTTACCTATTTACATGAAATTTTATTTTACCTTATATTGCCTTTTATATGTTTTATTTTACTCTGTGCTTTGTCTACGAGAATGTACTTCTTCAGACAATAAAGTGTACTTTGATTTATTGATTGAGGTTTCGTTCTCCTCCTGACAGAATCTGCTCTCAGATTCCTTTACCAATTCCAGATTTTTCAGGTGTACTGATGTTACTGCTTAAAGTGATGCATTTGGTAGATCTCTTGTGGTTCTGAGTTTCTAAAAGTATATTCGCTTGTCTAATCCCTGTGATATTGTCATCGGTAGACTTCATCATTATTTTTCCAAATTCCTCTAGGAGTTCTAAGGTAAGTAACAAGAAAACATCATATGTTTCAATTGCCAATGGATGAAAAATTTGAACTCTTCTGTATTCGAATATTTTCCGATATAAAGGTCATTCCGTCGCCTCTGCTTAGCCCAACAGGTTCTTATACTAACGGAATTTCCTACCGGAACTGAACTTACATATTCTTCCTACAATTAACATAATACTGTTTTGTTTCCGACTTTTTATTATTTTAAACAGATAGAAAATCTGACTCGAAAAGACTTCTTCTTCAAGTAGGAAGAGATTTTATCGAAATAAATTTTAAGCAGCACTAGTATGCTTTTAATGCATTTACTGATTATGCATCGAATTCTGAATTCAACGATATAGCACACTCATATTCGTTGGGCTATTGATAATACCATGCATTTTCATCGGCTGTGATAATAGTTGTTGATGTTTTATGAAAACGCATAACATGATCTATTTATTTGACCTTATCTACACATGGTAAGGTCATGTTCAATCAGAATTGGATGGTTTTTCATGTGACGTTATCTTAGGAAGCAGAATTGAGAGTGTTCTCGATTAAATTGAATGGTGAAATATTGCAATGTCGATAGTTTATTGGCAGATGTGAGCAATATACTGCGTTTTAATAAACGTGGAATGTTATTTTTTCCGATATTTCATCTTTTGCATTCCATTATTATTAATTATCACTCTCTAGCCCTAGATCACCAAATGTAATAGGCAAAATAAACTCTGTCACCGACTATACAAACGTGACTTTATTATTTGACAAAATTATAAAATATATTTCTTGTAAAATAAAATAAGGTACTTCTCTGTTTTAGACAACTAACTCACGGCTTAAAATGCGCAGTATTTAAAGATTACTTTTCCAAATAAATCTTCGTTCTCAAACATTTTCAAAACTATTTCCTTATATTCATTTTCATCACAATAAAATTAAATGTTATTTGGTCTCAAATACACCCTTTTCTATCACCCTAAATAAAACCTATAAAAACGTTGACACTTAAATTAAGAAATGAATAAAATACGATAACAAATCAATGCCAAACCAAAGTTAATTGAAATAGTTAACAACCCAAAAAAAAAATAATCAAAATCTGTTTCCCAGAAGAATTCATATGCCTCAGTTTTACCCACCTTTTACTATAACATTGATAAAAGCTCTGCTCTAATGTTAATTTATTTTTCTACAAAAGCTGAGACACATTATTCACCGATTTCCGGCTTTTTCCATATTAATTCAAATACCCCTTTATTACCCAAATGTCACTCGTTACGATCTTTTCAAAAATCTAATCCGTCTCAAAACCCCGGGCCAAGCGAAGGCGGCTCTTCGAGATTCACTGGCTAACGACCACCTTGTCCAACTCCCGAAGACTCTCACTCTGTTGACTGCCGAACTAACTTCCTCCAACCTCTCCAAAAAACAAATATTTCCATCGCATACCTGATTCCTATCACCATCCCCCAAAGCTCGCGGTTTCTGCTACCAATACTGCTAAATTAGCAAAACCATCCGGCCACAGTTTAAAAATTAATCTGTTATGTATACAACTGCAACTGAGGTAATTCTCAAGAGGATATGAGTTCGTTGGTTAAACATTCCATAAAATAATCAAATTGATCAATTTATATATTCCTGGAAATCAAGATTTTTTTTCCTTTTGAATTCCAATAACTAATAATGAAAATAATAGGAGATCGTGCTATCAAAGACCTAGTTTGCAGAAAGGAATACACAAAATGAAAGAAATATTACGACAATCCATGTCATCCTCTTTACTCCCTTAGAAAACAGACTGTGGCCTTTCTTCTAATATACAAAAATAAAATAAAAAGCAATATGAAATGAGAACTAAAATAAACTAGGTTATGTTTAGTATTTTATTTTGAATACTTGTTAGGCACATATGCATATCGTATAATTTGGTAAATTAACAAGAAATTATGATCGATAACATGATATGATAATACTTTTATTTTGTTTCCATAACCGGCAAATAGTGTTGCATTGCCATTTTAACCAAATTACTTTTTCGCCCAATAATGCCATAACATAACGAATATTCTATTACATTTTCAGTGTGTCAACAGGGGATTATATTTTACTCAATGAAGGAACCATCGATTTAAAATAAGATCTTTGAATAGACAGAGGAAAAAGCTAAATGTATTTAATAACTTATTGTTATTCAAGTATACAGTATTGTAAGTTGGAGGTGATGCCAACATAAAATCCCAAATGTAGATTGGCAGTTTTTCATTTCTTACATTAATTTACTCAGCTCAATGAATAATCTGAAAATATGTTTGAAAATATGAACAGGGTGTTCATAAAATCAGATGTGGGATCATCTGGGACTGGAAGATAAATGATAGTCACTATCTTCCATCGTTCGAAATAACCTCTTGAGAGGTATTCATGTTGAAAAGGGAAACAATCTCAATGGCATATTTTTTTTTTCTGAAAATCGAAAAAACTATGAAAAAAATAAAGTAATTATAATATCTAACAGAAAACAACTACTTTCCCTCTTCACTACTTATTTCATTTTATTTTATATGGTGCATAATCTCACCATTTAGCATGGCATGTAATCGAAGAACTCGAAATGATTTCAGACTACATGCAACCCCTATACTCATTCGAAAAACCATTCGAAACACGAATTGACGGATCTGGATGGGCCCCGAGTATAGAATCACAATCAACTGCGGACATAGGAACGGGAGCAGGAATACATGGGGTAAGGACAAGAAGGAACTACATAATACCACTTGGCAAATGCTCCACGATATCACAAGCTGAAACACGTGCTATTATGGTATGCATTCAGAAGAATCTAGAAAGTGGTTATAGGAAAAAACACATCTACATTCTATCTGACAGTCAAAGTGCTATCAAAGCACTCAACTCTATACAGATAAAGTCTAAACTGGTCTGGGACTGCCTCCAGAACCTCATCGAGCTGGCAAAACACAACAAGGTCACCTTGATGTGGGTGCCAGGTCCTAGAGGCATTGAAGGCAACGTAAAAGCTAGACAAGCATCTGAAACGCTATTCACAGGGCCAGAACCTGTGCATGGGATTAGCAAAAACCGATGCAGGACCCTGATCGAGTGGATAAAAAGAAGACACCAACAATATTGGGATCAAACTGTCGGGCAAATACACAGCCAAGTCATGGTAGGGCACCCAAACCGGACCCTAACGGCTGACCTTCTGAACCTGAACAGAACGAAGGCACGTATAATAGTAGGTCTGTTGACTGGACACTGCGGCCTGAGAAAACACCTAAATACCATGGGAGTACGCAGGGAAACCGTGGAGTGTAGGCTATGTGATGAAGAGGAGGAAACAGCCTCTCATATTATCTTCGACTGTGACGCCCTAAGTAGAAGGCAACAGAACCTTTGGAGAGATCAGCCCGGAAACAGGCATGAATCCGAAGAACCTTATTAACAGGCTACTAAACCTAATTAAAGGCACACACATGTTTGAATGAGGAACCACTGACGACAGAGTGATACAATAGACCCCAGCTGGTCGCAGTGTCAAGGGAAGTGCCAACCCTGTCTCTGGCTCGTCAGCTTTCAACCAACCACCAACCAACCATGGCAGATTACATAGAAGACATCAGAAGTAATTTGACTATCCTTGAAGAGGATAGTAAGACACTAACGTATATATGTGAAAATCAGGACGTGAAAAATTCCATAGACGAACCTGTAAATGATGCCATATGCGACGTCCTGATAGATGAAAATCGTGCTGAGGTATGCTATTTTGGCCAATTTCAGATTTATATTTGATTCTTCGACCTCTATAGTGGAGAGATACTCGTGTATAGGCATACTGCTCGGAATTATATTCAAAGAAGAATACAATTAATTTCGATGTTTTTCCAGACAAATGGACTTTTCCAGACAAATGGACTTTTCCAATCCAGAAGATATATACAAATTCATCATATATGGTTTATCTTCACCTTTTCCGTATGTTAGGACCATTTTGAAAATATTTTTGTAACGTGAGGCAAGTTTATGTTCTGATCGAAATTTAAAAAAATCATCGAAACAGTATATTTCAATGAAATTTCAAATTCGTATCAGTTCTTTCTATCGTAAGAGAAGTAATGGACGAACTCAACTTTGATCATGTCCCGATGTTTGTCATTAAATCTTGCAAATTAAATTCGATCCACTTCCAGTTGCCCGATCAACGTGAAATTTGGCAGGTGTTCATAGTTCCCGTAAAAATGCATTATGGAATTTTTGAGAAAAAAAAATGGCGGCTCTAAGATGGCGGACGAGATTTGTGTTTATGGTCCGATTCGACTCAAAATTAGTATGTGGGGGTTTTCGGGGTCGGAGATTATGAATTTGTTTTCAAAATTCACAAATTCAAGATGGCGACTCTAAGATGGCGGACGAAATTTGTGTTTATGTATGTGGGGGTTTTCGGGGTCGGAGATTATGAATATTCTTTCAAAATTCACAAATTCAAGATGGCGAACGAGTTTTGTAATTATGGTCCGATTCTATTACAAAATTGTTGTGTGGAGATTATCGGGGTCAAAGACTATGCATTTATTCTCAAAATTCATAAATGGTTGTGATAATGGAACGTTTCTATTCAAAATTGGTATGTCGGGGTTTTTGGGGTCATAGATTATGAATTTAGTCGAAGATTATTGTTCTTAAAAACTTATGACAAGTTCTTTTTGGGACATCCCAGGTACATCCTGAAAATAGCCACCTTCGGCGGACATTGGCTGTTCTATAAAAGTTCTATTCATGTATAAATAGAATATCGATTGGATGTTCAATGTCTCAAAATCTCGTACTTTTAACATCTCCGAGATTTTTATGAGCTCGCTGGGTCTGAAGTGAAGGTGAAGGCTACTAGGACTTTCCCAACAGTTTTCCATCTATTAGTCTCCTTTTGATAAATAATGTTGTGGGAATATGAGGAAAGGGAGGGAGGGAATTTTCCGAGGATATATTTTTGAGTACAATTAGCCAATTTCCTGATGAAGTAGCTCTGACAGCTTCAGAGCCATACTTAGACTAGCACAATGGATTGGATGTTCGAAGTTGGATCTCGAACATTGGAATTATAAAACACCAACTTATATATAATATTTTTCCTTTTGTGTATTATTTAAAATTCGTGTCGTGTCAAGAAACTACGGAAAATTCCGAAAAATTACTCACCATTCCCTTCAGTTCGCTTTCTAAGGTATTGGTTGTTCCAGTATCGGCTAAATCTTTGAGTCCGTCACTGGCCAACATTCCCTCACTCCAAAAAGCATTTCCGCGTTCATGGGATATGCCAATTATATCACTGAATTTTGTGCTCCATACATCTGATGGATAACCTTTTGGATGTGTATTTCTAGTCCATCTACCTTCGAATGCAACCTGTAGAAAATGATATATTTTTACGATTAATGAAGCCTAGTGGCTTAACAGATTAGGCCAATCACCAGAGGAAATATAAATACAGTGGAACTTCTATAAAACGAGATTGGGAATTCCGAGAAAAAATTGAACTGAGTTGAAACTGAAATTTTGTTCAATATAACTCCGGTATACCGGATGACAATGGGCCATGCCTATATCTCCTCAACTTACTAACCGATTTGAATGAAATTTCGTACATAGATATGAGACACAATTTCGGATTGACAGACATATGAAAACAAAATGGCCGACTTCCGGTTTTGCCAGAATAGCCACCAACTTCGATTTTTCATATGGAACACCCTGTATGTTTCATGTTTTTCGGGTTCTACGGCTCAAATTACATACGACAGTGTTGCAAAATTTTCATTTTACAATCCTACAGCAGGAATTGGAATTTTCTGAACGCATTTTTAACGAAAAAATTTTTTTTTCAAATGGTACCTACCGAGGGCCATCTTGCCATTCGATAGAGAATTTAATTACCAATTCAACGATATACATTATGTACCACTTCCTTTTTGTTCAAAATTAAAAACGATCGATTATTGAATTTGTACAATATTTTATTCGATGCCTACAAATTCCAATGAGTCATCCGTTTAGGTTTGATGAAATGAAAGGTAGCCGTGGAAACATGGAAAACAGCACGTGATCAATGTCATGTGAAAAGTAAAATAGCAATTTTACTTGTCATCTCGTTTCGTTTGTAAAAAGTTTTTTTGAAATGGAAAATAATAATCGTTATTCTCGAAACGAACAAATCGACATGATATTGATATACGGAGAATGTCAGAAGAACGATGTCAATGCTAGTGTGCTATACGCTGTTCGTTATCCCTTAAGACGGCACCCATCGAGGAACTTTCTCAGGAAATTGGAAATGATGCTGAAGAAAGAACCAGCTTATCAAAACCACATCCACTTCATCGTCAGTGAAGAAGCGGAAACTAATGTTTTGGCATATGTTCATTTTTCTCCATCTGCCTCAGTGCGAGAATTGGAAATTGAATGTGGGATCAGCAGGGAAAGTGCCAAAAAAGTATCGAAAAAACATAAATATCGCTCCTATAAATACAGTTTGCATCAGCATCTATATGAAAATGGCTTTTGTGTCATCATGATTTGAATAATGGCTTTGTCTCGAAGATACTGTTTACAGATTAGTCTAGGTTTACGAATAATGGTATGTTCAATAGGGATAATACAAGGTATTGGGCTCAAGAAAATCCTAGGTTGCTGAGAGAAGGTAATTTTCAAGAAAGATTTGGATTCAACGTCTGGGTAGGAATCATAGGGACAAGAATAATTAGACCAATTTTTTTCGACGGGCCTTTGACGGGCCAAAGATATGTACAATTCTTAGAGAACAATTTTCAACATAATATTAACGATTTACCTGAGAACATCAGGGAAAATAGGTTTTTTCAGCAGGATGGTGCAGATGCTAATATTGTTCGGCAATATATTAGGGATGCCTATGGGCAGAGATGGATTGGAACAAATGGCCCAATCAGATGGCCAGCCAGATCGCCCGATTGATCCCCTATTGATTTTTAATTATATGGGTCACATAAAATCTGAAGTATACTCGAGGAGACCAACTTCTTTGGAGGAATTGAGAGATAGAGTTGAGCGCGCATTTCAGGAAATTCCTGCTCACGAACTGATAAATGTGATGAGGTGTACAATAAATAGAACTAGTCTATGTGTTAGGGAAAACGGGCAACATACCATTGTCATTAATAAATAAAATGACCTATAGATGTTTGTGAAACGTTGAATGTTTCACTGTTTCAGTCGTTAGATTTATTCAAACAGTTTGATTATATTGAAGTTATCTTTTCTGTAATGGGTTTATGATCATTACATATTGTCAAGTCGTTTATTTTTAGGTAATTCATTGTTACCATTCTGAAGTAAGGTTTGAAAAAAATGATGTCATGTTACCTACCAATTTTTTAAGATTGATTTCATTTTGTTAGATAGCTCTCTACGTTTTGAACAAAAAGTGGTACATAATGTATATCGTTGAATTGGTAATTAAATTCTCTATAGAATGGCAAGATGGCCCTCGGTACGTACCATTTGAAAAAAAAACGATTTTTTCGTTAAAAATGAGTTTAGAAAATTTAAATTCCTGCTGTAGGATTTGTTATTGATCTCATCGATGAAATAACTATTTCTATGAGTTACTGATTTTAATTCGTATAGATTTTAACATGATCAAGGCCTCCTGAGCTAAAAAAAATATATTTTTTTTCAATCGTAAATTAAAAAATTGCTAACATTGTGATGTGTAATTTGAGCCGTAGAATCCGAAAAACATCAAACATACAGGGTGTTCCTTCTGAAAAATCGAAGTTGATGACTATTCTGGCGAAACCGGAAGTCGGCCATTTTGTTTTCATATGTCTGTCAATCTGAAATTGTGTCTCGTATCTATGTTCATAATTTCCTTCAAATCGGTTGATAAGTGAAGGAGATATAGGCATGCCCCGGTCCCATTGTCACCCGGTATAGTAGGTAAAAATAAAAAAACTGCATTATACTTTCTTTTCACATCACCCACATATATTTATTTTGATATAAAAGATTTCAATATGATGAACCTAACTAGGCTTTTATACAATTTTAAACTATTTCTAAAATCTGTCATCCTTTAGGTGAACTTTATTCAATGTATTCCGTTTGCAGAGTCGGAATTTCCGATTCCTAAGTCGGAATTATAAAATTCCAACATGTAAATCAGGAATTCTGACTATAAAATCGGAAAAATAAAAAAAAAACGTTGTGGCCCTCAAACGCTTTCGTGATAAATTCAGTATTAAGTCAGATTTTTTTAGTGGAGTGAATCAAACAGCAGCTTTTGAGATCATACAAGTTTCTAATATTGAGTAAGTCATTGGGTTTATATAAGTTTGCCGATATGATTCGTATAATTTTCCTAATAAAATTAAAATGGCTACAGCTGCTTGTATGTTTTCTTTTTTATAAATAATGTTTGCGATCTGTTCATTGCACCGTGACAGTATATATTATTATCACCTCATATTTGGCTTCTTGGCAGGAGCAACAGGTTTCCACGATGAGAGGTTTGAAGTCTTCATCGGTGTTATCCTCACATAGTTTTTTGGTGAGCTGTCCATCTTCGCTGAACCAGTTATCGTATGACTCAACAACTGTCGCTTTTATATAAATACATCCACTATTTTCGGGGGGTGCCACCCAGTAAACCTGAAAACATTTTTCGTACAGATTGGACCGGCTCAACCCATGCGGGACACATTGTGGAAAGCGGGACAATTTACGATCTATCATTAGGTGTTGCTTATTGGGGGTAGATTTTGAACCATAACTGATAAGCGGACCTGTTTATATTAAATAACCTGACAAAATGAGGTAGGATTTGAAGAAACTAATTCAGTTACTATTTAATGTAAAAAATGAACGAACATCTATCGTGAAGTCTAATACTGTGGCAACACCATTAATGATGAAAAGGGAAACATTCTCAATTGAATAGAATTTTTGTTCTGAAAATTGAAAAATTTACGATAATAATGAAGTTATTTTTTGAAATATCTAACAGAAAACAACTACTTTCCCGGCTAAAGCCTTCCTGGACATTAAACTACATCTGATAGATATCGTCATTTGATTTTATGAACACTTTGTTCATATTTTCAAACAAATCTGTATTAATTAATTCCGACAAAATCTTTTTTGTATTTGAAACTGGACGTAGGTGTAATATAGTAAAATATTTCAAGATTGAATGGAAACCAAAGGTTTAACAATGCGCGTTTGAGGAAATGGGCCTCAGTGAATTTGTCCCATCAGATGTTTGTATTCTTCTGGTGTTTACTGTATTAGCATAGTATACCTGGATTTCTGTTTTTGGCATTTTGCCATTCTCGATTACTGTGTTTCGACAGTCTTCATCGAACTTTGCCATCACTCCGGTTTCGAATAATCCAAATCGACCGCTGGAATGATACAAATTGTCGGTTGTACTATCTCTTTCATTTTCCAACGTCAAAATGAAATGTTTGAACTTTTTTGCCGAAATATTTGGGTTCACTTGGAGGCTAACTGAAATTAATATCATCAGCTTTTATATAAAATGAAACAATGAAATGAAATGGGGCTTCAAAATACGTAAAACACTATCGAGATGGCACACATACAGTGCTTGTTAAAAGTCCCCTCCCCCCCTCTTATTTTTGGAACGATTATACATAAACAAGTGAAATTTGGAAACTGAATATTAAAGGTTGTAAACTTCCCTACTAGTGATGATAGATGACGAAATCGTCAAAGATGACGTCACAAGGCCATTGTGACCAATAATTTTCAATGGAACCCTACGGCAAGCGACACCTCTTTTAATAGGTATCGAAAAAACCTATTCAATGATACTAATTTTGTTTGTGTTCATGGCAGTTTTAATGGCTCATAATCAGTATCTACTTAAAGAAATTGCTCGAAGTGACCTCCATTCACTTCCTGACAGTGAAATATTCTATTTTTAAACTCTTCTCGTACTTTTGCAAATGTGTCTGCGGAAACAGCCTCACATTCTGCAACAATACGTTGTTTTGAAACGTCAATATTGTCAGGTTCAGTGGCGTAAACCTTCGATTTAAGGTACCCCCACAGAAAAAAATCCAAAGGTGTGAGGTCCGGTGATCGAGCTGGCCATTCCGTTGAACCTCGTCGTCCAATCCATCTACCACGATACTCCTCATCCAAATACCGTCTTACTGCACCGTAATAGTGTGGAGGAGCACCATCCTGTTGGAATGTTATTTCCAAATTGCCGAATTCATCTGGATTATCTTCCAAAATGTCAAGGATTAACGGTTCTATTGCCTTTTGCAACAGCTCCAGATAAACCTCACCAGTTAAATTAGTATTTAAAAAAAGAGGCCCAACGATGTGGTTTCCCAGGATACCTGCCCAAACATTCACCGTCTGGGGAAATTGGGTATGTGTTTCACGAAACAGGTGAGGATTTGCGTCACTCCAACACCTCACATTCTGTGTATTTACGTTTCTATTTAGATAGAAAGTACTTTAGTCACTAAAACAAATTGTTTTGACATAGTCTGGCTGTTGGTTAATTTTAGTTTCCATATTTTCACAAAATTCTAGTCTTCGGTCTGGGTCGTCAACGGAGAGTTGATGAACCATTTTTAATTTGTTTTTTTTCAACACCCTGTGTACTGTACTTCGACTGACTTCACAGGTAAATGCAACGTGAGTTGTTGAAGAAGTAGGATTAACTATTACTTCTGCCAGTATATCAATTTTTTTCTCATCAGAAATTTGTGGTCTGCCAGATCGTTTCGCACCATTAATACTACCCGTTGTTTCAAATTTACGAAGAAGCTCCCTTAAATAAGTCCTCGAAACGGGGCGATCGGGAAACCTCTCATTAAAAATGCGTTCTGCTGCATGAATATTTTGTCCAGTTTCACCAAGAATTAGGATCGCTGCTACTTCATCACCTAAAGCACGTACCATTTCGCTTCTTGAAGCACTTGAACATTCGGCTCACAACAGTTTAACAAATTATTAAAATATACAAAAATATTAAAAGTACCAAAAGCTGCTAAAACAGTTAAACGTTCGATCAACAATACACAAATTATTAAATGTACAAAAACTTGGACAATTACAAAAACGTCGAATTAGGGAGACTAACAAAAACGTCAGCTTATTTGACAACTATCCAGAGGCGGAGCTTGAATTTGGAATTTTAGTATTAACTGATTTAATTCATCACAGCTTTGCGTTTTTTAAAAGCGAGTTGCCAAAACTGCCACAAACACAAACAAAATTAGTATCATTGAAAAGGTTTTTTCGATACCTTTTAAAAGAGGTGTCGCTTGCCGTAGGGAACCATTAAAAATTATAGGTCACAATGGCCTTGTGACGTCATCTTTGACGATTTCGTCATCTATCATCACTAGTAGGGAAGTTTACAACCTTCAATATTCAGTTTCCAAATTTCACTTGTTTATGTATAATCGTTCCAAAAATAAGAGGGGGGGAGGGGACTTTTGAGAAGCACTGTGGATGCTATGGATATCAGTACAGGGGGAAGTAAGTATCTAGTTTATGTCATCAAAATTTAGAAAAACATTCACACAATTACTGTAATCATTTCTCTTATTTTGGGGTAGAATTAAAGCATCAAGATAAACCATGGGCTCCTCATATTGCTTGTAAAGTATGCTGAGAACATTTGAGATAATTGACCAACTGCCAGAGAAAATGTATGAGATTTTGAGTATCCATAGACCGAGAGCCAGCAAAAACAAACTCGTATGATTAGCTCAAAGCAAAAACTTTTTGAGAAGTAGGCCAGTGTTATAAATAACAGGGCAGAGTAAGTACGGAGGCCCGTATGTGTTGGTGTTGCGCTGCGCAATTTTTTGAATGTGGCCAAAAAAACTATGCCTTTGGGGAATGAGCTCATATCTAATTCTTGTTTTATAGTATACAGGGTGAGTCAGAAGTACTTTGACAAACTTCAGGAGGTGAATCCTCACAATATTCTAATATGAATTGTCCAATTAAATATATGTCCGGAAACGCTTCGTTTCTAAGATACAGGGTGTTAAGCAACTCACACATTTTTATTTAATTTAGTTTTTGTTTAACTCCTTAGAATTAGTGTTCATGATGAATTCCCGCAGAGAATAAAAAATCTCCTTCGGGAAAGAAACCGTGCCAAGAGAGCATATCAAAGGAGTCTGTTCTCTGCGGACAGAATCCGAGCTAATGAAATGGATAGGGGGGTTAGAGAAAATTAATCTGAATTTGGGAATGAGAAATTTGGCACAACCCTTCAAAATTTAGACAACAATGATCATCTTTGGAAACTTCATCGAAATTTAAAATAAAAAAAGTCTGATTTCCCTCCTATTCATGGTGAGGTCGGTATGTGTTATGACCCCGAGTCCAAAGCTCAAGCCTTTGCAGATACGATGGAAAGGCAATTCAGATTGAACGAGAGCATCCAGACGATGATCTGGATCGAGAACTTTTACTGGAAGATCGGGTACGTCGTACTCTAAGAGAACCCAATTATGATCATTCGTCCGGCTTCGATGGATGAACTTAAGGCACATATTAAAGGATTAAATCCTAAAAAAGCACCTGGTTACGACGGAATTACTAATCGTATGATTAAGTATTTCCAGGATAACCAGGTACAGTCACTTTTGAATATAATTAACAACTCTCTACGCCTTAAAGGATTCCCTCGAAGGTGGAAGCATGCCATTGCGGTTTTGATTCCAAAGGAGGACCTGCCCCAAAATTATCGACCGAGCAGTCTGCTTTGCAGTTCAGCTAAGATGACTGAGAAAGTCGTTCTGGAAAGGCTTGACGAAGAAGTGGAGGACAGAAATGTCCTACCGAATGAGCAGTTTGGCTTTAGGCGTGCTCATTCCACCGAGCTTCAGGTACTGAGGTGGAGGACGCCATAATATCACTTAATGTTAATATCAGTGCCCATATGTTAGACATCAGTAAAGCTTTCGACAGAGTTTGGCATGCGGGACTACTGTCCAAACTCATTGACTTCCACCTGCCTAGAAGCCTGGTGAAGTGGATCTCAAGTCTTTCCTCATGGGAAGGACATTTCAGATAAAGAGTGAAATTGAGGCCAGCGTTCCTCAGGGGGCAGTGCTGTCTCCATTATTGTACGCCCTTTACACATCCGATATTCCAAGGAGTGATCACGTGAAGATCTCCTTATTCGCAGACGATACGGCTTTACTTTCTTCCTCAGCCAACCACTTGAATGGGTGTCGTTTATTTGCAGTATGCATTAGACGACCTCCAGCAGTGGTGCCTGGAGTGGAAAATAAAGCTGAATCCTGACAAAACGCAGGCGATTTCGATGGGACGAACAGAAACAACCCGGAAAGAGGGTGCGTCTGTCTCTGGAAGGGAGTCAGAATGGTCGGAGCAGTTCAAGTACCTGGGAGTAACGGTGGATCGCCGGCTCACCTGGAGACCACACGTCAAAATCGTTAAAAACAAGATTGCCAAGAAAATCTGCACTTTGTACCTCCTGATTAACAGAAAGAGCAAACTCTCTCTAAAGAACAAAGTTCTGATTTTTAAAATGATGTTCAGGCCTGCCATTTTGTACGCCTCAGTCGCTTGGGGTCAGACCTGCAGGACTAGCATTCGCGTCCTGGAACGGGCGCAAATGAAAGTCCTGCGGATGATAACGAATGCTCCGTGGTATGTGCGGAACGATCGGATCCTCGAAGACTTGAACCTGCCTTCCATCAGAAGTATTATCAGAGCCGCAATCGGAAAGTTTTCGATTGCGCAATAACCTATGAGAACCCCTAGTGAGGGAAGCCACTAATCATAACATAGACGACCCCACGTGCCTCAAACGTCCCAGGCACTCCCTGGAGTGATGGGCTTCTTACCAATCCATACTGGGTAGTGAAAGCTGCATCCTCCCTAGAAATTAACTTTTTCCCAAATTCTGATCCAAAATTATTTTCTCGGCCATTTTTGAGAACTATCATCATGGCAAGGGCTGGAGACCGGTCTCTAGTACTTGTTCAGTCAAAATTCTAAATTCGTGAATGGCTGTTGCCCACTTATTTTAGACGAAAGAGTAAGAGCCTAAGGGTTACACTCGTTTTCAACAGTGATAGGAGATCATGATATAATTAGTGATATTATTTTTGTATAAAATGGGTTTTTGTGCTTTGTAGTACTCAAAATGTGAAAAAGATTTTTTTGAACTTTTATTTTCAAAGTGCGAATTTAAATGCAAGTTATAATAAATTTATTTGCATGTACTTTTATTTGTTTGTTTTCATTATATATTCCAAATACCAACAAGTTTCCAAACAATTTTTTCGAAAATATTTGTTTTTTGGAATTTTCAAAAATTGCGACGTTAAGCCGGCGTCTCACGGCGTGAGATTTGACGAGCTTGGCTTGGAGGTTTGTGCTTTGTGCACAGGAGTGAGGTTTGTGCAATCTCGAGCCTGATCGGTCTCACGGCGTATATAATTGCATAGGAAGGGAAACATTGTCCAGTGAAGTGGCTATAGATAGCGCCGATGAGAGAATAGTGTGACGTGTTTTACTAGGGTCTGTTTTAATCACCCTCAAACTCCTAAAAAGTCACGTTATATATGACGCCAGAATTTTAGGCAGGAAATATTTTCCTTTCTTTATTTCAAATCTCGGGCTCCAGATTTTTTAGTGGTTTTCTCCACGCACTAGGGTAGCTAACAGATGGAGATACGGAACGTCTAGGGGTCTGGTATATTGACACTTTTTGAATCTTTACAAAATACTGTAGGCTTTAAGTACAATTTTTGGATACTGAACGCCGATTGCTTTTATGTCTCCCAAAGAGACAGACAGACAGAAATGTCTTTGTTGTTTTTTTTTCTTTACAAATTTTTTTTTTTTACAACTTGACTAACTACGTTGTACGTAACTTCAATACTTTATAGGAAATAGAAAGGTTTTTTTTTCAATGTAAACACAGTGTGTAATAGGTATTAATTAACTGGTATATTCAAATTATTAAATTGTTTTGTCACCACTATTTTTCAAATACAAATATTTTTGCTTAACTCTGAACAAAATCGGTCTGGCCACCTTTAAATAGAGGAAATATATACACAGAGACACATAAATATATATCTAATCCTATTAATATAGCAGTATCGAAATGATATTTACGTTCACGATATATATAACGGGCTAAATGAACAGTAATTTCCCGGCAATTTGGGGAATAAAATGAACTAATCTTAAGAGCAAAGAAAAACTGCTTCTTCCTGAACACGGTTATCTGACTGACTCAGAAAGTGATTTTTCAAGTTTGGAGACTAGTGATTTTAACTTCCCGACTTCCCCTTGTTAACCCTAACAAAAAAAAATTGAATACTACGTGTCACTTGTATATTACCTAAGCTTCACGCTTGCAAAAATCCCGGCGGGGATATTTTTTCCTCTGTTCCTTAAAATAGCCCCTTTGTGCTACGACTTTTCATGTTAACAAGATTTCAATTTCGTTTTACTATTGTTTATGCTCGGCGATTTCCCTGAGCTTAAACAATATTAACAACTGGGTGTGGATATAGACGACAAAGCATCACCGTGTTTTCGTGATATAAAATAATTTATTTCCCCTTAATATAATCAATAACGCTTATTTTCACAAATCACCTTCTCAAGTCGCTAAATGAATTATTCCTTCTGAATATGACTAGAACTTGAAAAATTCGTGAATTTTGTTTTGCTCGGCACGTAATAAAATTGTCTACTTTATATTGTTCAATTTGGCCACTAAATCATATAGTTTTACCCGTAATCCAACCAACAATTGACTAGAATGTCAATACTACCCTAAATGAAACACTCAATCGATTTCACGAAAAGTTCGATTGTACCACCCAAAAATAACATAAATCAATATTCACTCTGTAGTCTTCTGACCAACTTAAACGTTTCGGCCAATGCTTGAATAAAGAAAATTATAATAATGCAGAAAATAAATAGTAACGAATTAAATCGAAGAAAGAATACTTTTGCAGAACTACGCTGTAAATGCCACGACAGATAATTAAATAAATGAAATAATAATAATACAAGCAATGATATTTAAACTCCCGACAAAATAATTTAATCAAATGGAATAATAATAAATGTAGAAATAATAAACTTTGGGTGCTTCAGCACACGGAGAAACCAAGGTCGAATACAAGTTATTCACAATTTCCACTTACGGATACCTCAACGTTTCTGGACCTCCAAATCTTTTTGACACACTTTGCACTTTTCTCGTACTTAACATTAACCGGACTTTGTAGCACCACATGAAACAAGTAACAAGTGTCGATGCTACTTTTCATCGTATCTTTTATAGATCTCGAATGTATGACCAAACAAGACGAAAAAGCCCATTAAGAAAGGCGCGTTTTTTGTCCGATAAACCGAAACTGGACGAAAATCTGAAGTTTCGTGACTGTTACAAAAAATGATGTGGTTTTTCCCATCGCGATCTTTGTTTCTTTCTCGTCTTTTACAAAATCTATCACCGGGGCTTTTCACCCTTTTTATAAGATCTAGAGAAAAACTCTGTTATATTTTATGCATGATGTTGACGTGAATTCCAGTAGCTTTGGGTATGTACATTAATTTTCTAACAGGGGAATGAAATATTTTGCCAGACCGGAACCAATAGAAACCCCAAATAGGCAGGGACGTACCAAAGTTAGGTTAAATATTCTTTAGCCGTTCTTAGTAACGGAGCTCTAAAAAATGCTTCGTTACAATAGCATGTGCAGCAGCAAATTTTTATATAGATATATTTTTTTCTCATTTAAATACGGGAATTCAATATCTGGTTCTGAATTCCATTCCATGTTGATACACAACAATGAAAACAACACTCAACTATGCTCTGTCAACATCAAACTTGCTCTCCGAAGTGACCGGGCTACCGTCGTAGCCGACACGACACCCTCGCGCCGTGTGACCTCTCAACAAGCCATACAGCACGAATAGACCGGGAGATGGTGACACAAAATATTAGGTCATTTGTACCAGTATGGCGGTTCTTCAGGGGTCTAATTACGGAATGACAAAAAAGAAAATGATGGTCATAGCGCTGGTATCGGCGGCCCAATCGCGTGGGCGTTAATCGAACGTGTCGGATAAATTACGAGTGTCGAACGATTTGTCCCACAAAAATGCTTATATTTTCCGATAGTCGATAAAAAAAGAAGTAGGCGGTAGCGTAATGCCATACTTCTCCGGTGTGACTTACAACCCGCCATACCGATGCGAATACATTAATTTAAAAAAAACAATTCAACCATTTGTTCCAGGCTAATTTTTGCACAGCTAATCATCGTCGAGTAGCCATTCACGAAAAACACGATGCCATACTTTTCTGACGGTTCCAAATGGCCGCCATACCGCCGCAAAGGAGTAATTTTTTTTTTCGCAAAACGATTTGTACCAGTATTGCATTTGGATTTTTGGAAAGTATTTGAGAAAATGTGACCGTTATTATATTTCCCATGCGTCTAGTACGGGGAAAAAGTGCTGTCATACTTGAAAAACTTATTTATTCGACACGTTTTGAAAATACGACTGTAAAATACGTAAAATCATTTTCTACATCATGGAATCATTGTATTCTGTTCGTTTGGATGTAATTCTACCTAAAAAAATTATTCCAGATTGTAACCATGGGGCGGACGACTGTCGGACTTAAGCCAAGATGTTGAAAAAAAAAATTTGACGATTTATACCAGTATGGCATTTGGATTTTTGGAAATTATATGATACAATGTGACCATTATTATATTTGCCATACTTCTAGTAGAGGGAAAAAGTGGCGCCATACTTGAAAAACTTGGTTTTTCGACTCGTTTCCAAGTTAGAAGACATAAAATCATTTGTTACAGTATGGCATCATCGTATTCGGTTCGTTTGGATAAAATTCAACCTGAAAACAAATTATCCCATACTGTAACTATGGGGCGGAAGTCTGTGACACTCGAGCAAGATATGAAAAAAAAAAATTGGAATGAATTGTAACAGTATGGCATTTCAAATTTTCCAAACTTGAAAAAAAACTATGTTTTGGGAAAATTACACTGTAGTTATGGCGAAGTGCCAAAGTGGTGGACTCAAAAAAATAAATTTCTGAAATTATTTTTTTTGGTGTTGAAAAATAAGCCTATACCGTGACCAGGGGGCTGGAGCTGCCACACTCGCTCTGATATGTCGACAACCAATACAATCTTGAAACCATTTATCAAAATAGCCCACCTACAATATCGTGACGGGTACATGTGAAAAAAATTATATGCAATATCAATATTAATGCAGTTTATTCCGAAAGATTTACAAAACTTAATGGACTTTAAACGTCTTCTGAACCGGAATCCCCGGCATATTCGAATTCGTTTTCTTCGTCCTCGTCACTGCTTACTGCATCAGTATCTATAAATTATTTAATTTATTCACACAAGCGCAATACACAAACGCAAATCGTCAACATAAAATAATTTTCCTTAATATTTACATTCGTCTTCATCTTTCTCTTCTTACGAACACGATGAGCCAAGACCTCTACAATTCGAGAAATCTTTCAAGCGCCGGTAGCCGTACAATATTATACGACATAACATCTGCCGCCACCTAAGTGTTTGAAATTTTGTATTTATATTCGTTAAACCTCAAACTTACAGGAAAAATTAGTGCCATACTGGTACAAATCGTTCGAATTACGAATAAAATCTTTGAATTTTGAAAAAAATATACATATTCGCCACCTCCCACAGGTATGGCATGATCAGACTTCTATTTATGATCATACAGAGAACTGTTAAGAAAAGTTTTAGGCTGGTACAAATCGTTTGGCAAAAAAAAAATTTTACTTCTTTGCGGTGGTATGGCGGCCATTAGGAACCGTCGGAAAAGTATGGCAAGGTGATTTCCTGAATGGCTATTCGACGATGATTAGCTCCGCAAAAATTAGCCTGGTACAAATGGTTGAATTGTTTTTTTTTAAATAATGTATTCGCGTCGGTATGGCGGGCTGTAAGTCACACCGGAGAAGTATGGCATTACGTTACCGCCTACTTATTTTTTTATCGACCATCGTAAAATACAAGCATTTTTGTGGAACAAATCGTTCGACACTCGTTATTTATCCGACACGTTCGATTAACGCCCACGCGATTGGGCCGCCGGTACCAGCGCTATGGCCATCATTTTCTTTTTTGTCATTCCGTAATTAGACCCCTGAAGAACCGCCATACTGGTACAAATCACCTAATATTTTGTGTCACCATCTCCCGGTCTAGAACCAGCTAGTCGCGCATAGCGCCTTTGATGATTGCTGATTTACCGACATTTCATGGGAACGGTCGAGCCACCTCGAGCTAACGCTTAACAAGTCTCGATCTTACGCGAGTCGACCGTTCTCACGACGCGAGACTAGACAATCCCCAAGCCGAGCTCGTCAAGTCTCGCGCCGTGAGACGCCGGCTTTACATTTCGTATATCATTGCGTCTCGTTATCTGCGAAAGGATATCCACACCGTACTGAAGGCAATGAGAAGCCAAAATAAGATGTATGGTATGGTCATCATGGTAAAAGCTGCCGACCGGTAAATTGACTGTTGAATTGACCGATCAAATTGACTTCGTACAGCCCTAAAAATTTCAAAACAACCACATTCTCCCGAAGCCCGTGCCGGTCAAGTTCTAGGGTATCACACAGCTGATTTTTTTTATAACCGAATGCTTTATATCACCTAGGGATTGCTGTGAAGGTAATTCCTGTATTATTGTTCCTTCTGCTTTATGACAATGATATTTCTACAATGCCCTTCAACAATATGGTTTCAGTTAAATTTTCGTAATAATTTTAGAGATTACTTGAAAAAAATGACACATTTGTAACTACCAAATATAGGTTTGGGATATTAATGGGCTCCTTTTTTTCAATAAGATTGTTCATGTAACTTTTATTTTATCAGTCCATTTTTTTTCTAATCTTTCAACACACAATTATGATTCACTGTAATATCTAAACTTTTTCAAGTTGACCAAACTTAGGCTGGCTTTGAAATACTCACTATTATAATTTCATTCAGAAGAATAAAAGAACATAGGAGAACTCAATTCTGCTATATATTTTTTTACGTCCAAAGAGTTGTCAAGTATTTTATGTTATTCAATATTGCTGCAATATCATTCATGCAATATTAAGGCTGAAAGTGATTATACTCACCATTATAAGTCTGACCGGGCGTATAGGTCTTGGGGTTGCCATTTATGACGATTATGTATCTGTCGATGTCATTGATATTTTTTAACCTACGAACACCATTAGGAGTCTTAAGACAGGCATGAGAATAGGCTTTGGATAGCAATAGAAATAATATTCCACCAACGATGATCAGCTTGGAGAATGCCATAATCCTTGAATAATAAAAACATTATTAGGTTAGTAGTCAGGTTAATTTAAATATTTACAGACTTACAATTTTCATTTTCTCTAGTGAAAAATAACATTGATAATACGGAACGAAAAAAAGAATAAATACAAGCATTCGTATGATAATTTATTTGGAGTACCTACATGCCAAAACGAAAACAAAATCGAAACAATATTTTTGATATACAACCTGGAGTCTACACGGGAATGAAAAATATTTCTTGAAGAACCTCACAGAACAGAATAATAGCCACAAAACCAGGTGTTCTATGGAAATGTCGTTGGAGTTGCTTGCTCACTAGGCCAATCATTAGAAATTTTTTCGTGACAAAAAATAGTTTCAGGAAACCGATTGTGCCATCATACAAAAGACGATCTGAAGTTATATTCTGTTTCCTACTGGCAACTATCATTGCTTAATTAACCGACGAAACCAAAAAGGAGGAGGATCTCTATTCGACCCGTATATTTTATGTTTTTCCATCATATTTTTTTATGTATGATCACAATCCACCCCTAAGGGTAGCGAAATGAAGGATATTGATCACTCACCCTCTGAATTCTGGTCCGTTAACCGATTCTATCAGGCATAACTTTGTACTGGGTTCTTCGATTTGGATTATTCTTTTTTTAATAGATAGGGTATACCTTATATTTGGATTTCAAAAGGAATTAGCCACCCTTACGGGTATTACGGGTAGAAAAATAGGGGATAAATGATTTTTCACTAGTGAACATTGGCACACACATACGTAGTTAACAATGACAGATCGCTACTGACATATTCTTGTTCCGTCAAAATCAGTATATTTTATGAGAGGATGGAATGATATACAAAGTAATGAAATAAACTGAGCAGAACAACGAAAATAATTTATATTACAACAAATAGTAAAAGTAGGTAATCATATTATTTAACTGGTAATAGTTGAAGTAAGGTGGGTAAGTAAGTATTTTGGAAGTAATCAAAAAACAAGTAGGTAGTAATTGGTAGATTTTAGCCACAAAAAATTGAAAAATAAAAAATTTTTAACAAAAAATTAAACCGACGAAATACGGAACTGAAAAGTAAAAAATAAAAACTTTTTAACAAAAAATTAAACCGACGAAAAAATCAACTGAAAAGCAAAAAATAAAATAAACCTTCTTAATTGAGCTCCTAAACTAATGTAAGTAACTGATTTTGAGTCGGCGCCAAACAAACTAGCAATTGAATTAGGTGAAGCGTAAAATGATGGCAGCGAGATGCACGGCTGCGTTTTGATGACTTCTTTCATAGATAATGATCTTCGATAATTGTTTGTTTGGCGCCGACTCAAAATCAGTTACTTACATAGTTTAGACTCAATATCATTTAGACTAAGAAGGTTTATTTTATTTTTTGCTTTTCAGTTGATTTTTTCTCCGGTTTGATTTTTTGTTAAAAAGTTTTTTTTGTTGTAAACATTTAAGATAAAAAAATCGTGTTATTTTTCGGTTTTTGCCTGTCTAGTTATTCTGATCCCAATTAGAACGACAATAAAAATAAGAACACTACGAGGAGTGTTCATACGCCCTGCCCGGCAAATGGGAAATTTATATACTACCAGTGTTTTTACTTCCAAAGCGTTCCTGGTACAATCATAAAGAAGTTAAGTGGTGTGGCTCTAGCTGCCCAGATTATTAGTAAAGGCGCTATCAAATATATTTGAGAATAAAAGCTCGGCTAGCTGCATTGGACATTTGTTATCTGAAGCCGCATGATTTACCCAGTTCACAATATTCCTTAATCAGTGCCGTGTCATGGTGAGGTTAGGAATTATCCATTGAAATTAATTTTATGATTATGGCTTTCTGGAGGCCTTTCGAAACAAATAATAAAATTCAGTTTAGATAACATGTGTCTACTTTTACATGTTGTGATCAATTGCTATGATTGTAAGAATAAGTAACTGGAAAAATACCACTGGAAAATAATATACCGACGCCTATGTCAAGGCGGCAATTTGAAAGAGAAATCCTTCACGAAACTTTTTATGTCGGTCGCATTGGGATTAGATATACTATAACATGAAAACTAATGAAGTAATCTTGACGCTCTCAATGGACGAATTGTAGAGAATTAAAATCCTAAAAAAATCTGCCCTAGCACTATTCGATCGTATTATTAGTAACGGAGAAAAACCGGACAAATCAGAGTAGAAAAAAAATCATAACACCATTATTTTTAAAGCTGTAGCGCAGGCTCTTCGCGACATAAGTAGTAGTGATTGTGATTGATATGTACTTTGTGTATAAAAAAATTCAGGCGCGGTCGGATCATTAGTTTCTTCATAATTGCAATTTGAATTTTTAGTGCACTTTATTGGAGCAAATTCAATTTTTCAGGAAAATATTGCATATATAAGTATAGTACTACGAAACGTCTATTCTCATCATTTTGCGTTGAAATTGAGAAATACTTGCACATATGATCGAAAACGGGCGAGCGCGTGGAAGCGACGAGTAGTGGGGGTAGATCAGCGGATTCATAACTTGTGCGCATCGCCCTTGTATTACTTACTATAAAGGTATACGCTTCCCCGCGTCTGCTGCCCTGCCCTACTACTGAGCCGCATTCACGCGCTCGCTCGTTTTCGGTCATGTTTGCAAGTATCTATCACCTATTTCGCAGAATTTTAACAAAATGATAATAGACGTTTTGTAGTACTAACTATAAATCTTCTTGCAAACTGTTTTGAAAAATTTAAATCGGACCACCTATGACGCATCCAGGCTCCAATGAAGTGCATTAAATAATTCAAATTACAATTATGCACAAACTAATGATCCGATAGCGCCTGAGTTTTTTACACATGAAGTACATATCAATCACTACTATGTCGCGGAGAGCCTGGGCTACAACTTTGAAAATGGCGGTGTCACTAATAACACTAGTTTACAAAAAAATATATTGTTTTTACCCAAATATAAATTATACCGAATTCGTTTTATTTCTACCTCCTCACAACAAAATATATGAAACGTATTTTTATCACGTCAAGTTTTTTAAATATACCCACAAAAAGTTTTGAAGCAATGTTGTTTTGTTCGTTTGTTCGTGATATCTAATGTGTCATTCGTTAAAGTCGTATATGAATAATTGCTGGGCGTTTAATTTATTTTAAAATGTCTTTAAGAGAGTGTTAATCAAATCCAAACAACTTTTGAAATGTTTTTGGTAAAATTATCCTAACAAAGGCTAAGAGACCAATCACAGAAGCAGTAAAACGGGCGTACTTCCAAATCTCGGTAAAGAACCTTGACAAAAAATGGGTCTGAATTGTAAAAGTATACTAACTAATTGGGCTTCAGGAAAAAAAATATATTTGCAATTCGGTATCACGAAAACATTTGGTTTTAACAAGAAAAATAAAATAACTAATAAAACAACTTTTTAAAGACAAGCTTTTATTTAAGCCGTGTACTGAAACGCATAAAATAAATTTAAGTCATAACTGACAATGATTTAATTATTTTTTGTTGAATTATTTTTTGTTTCAAAAAGCTAGTCGCGCGAAGTGTTCATAAAAGTAGGTACCAATTAATTTGATTAGGCAGTGATTAGTTGGTGAGTAAGAACTTGTCGAAGTATTTGATTTTTACAAAGTATTCATGAAAGTAGATACCAATTAATTTCATTGGACAATGAATGGTTGGTGAGTAACAACTTGTCGAAGTATTAATATTATTACAATTCGCGCAACAAGCTTTTTGAAAACAAATAATTCAAAAAAAAATAATTAAATGATTGTCAGCGATGACTTACATTTATTTTATACGTTTTAGTACACGGCTTACATAAAAGCTTATCTTTTAAAAGTTTTTTTATTGGTTATTTTATATTCAGTTAGTTCGCCTTAATCTGTTCATTTCTAATAGAGCATCGTTATTACGAATTCTCTTCCCTGTGAGTTTTGAGCTGAATGAAATCATGATTTCCGACCCCAAAAACTCCGACACGCCAATTTTGAATAGAATCTGACAATCTGACCATAATCACAAAACTCGTCCGTCATCCTGAAGTCGCCATCTTGAATTGATAGATTTTGACAAAAATTCATAATCTCCGAACTTGAAAACCCCCACATGCCAATTTTGAATGAAATATGACCATAATCAGAAATCTTGTCCTCCATCTTGGGGCCACCATCTTGAATTTATAAATTCTGACAAAAAATTCATAATCTCCGACCTCGAAAACCAATTTTGAATCGAATGAGCCATTATCACAAAACTAGTCCTCCATCTTGGGACCTCCATCTTGAATTTACCAATTTTGAATCGAATCGAACCATAATCGCAAAACTCGTCCTCTATCTTGGGGTCGCCATTTTAAATTTATGAATTTCGACAAAAAATTCCTAATCTCCAACCCTGAAACCTCCACATATCAATTTTGAATCGAATCGGACCATAATCAGAAACTCGTCCGTCATCTTGGAGCCGCCATTTTGAATTCATGAATTTTGTCAAAAATTTCATAATTTCCGACCCCGAAAACCCCCACATACCAATTTTGAATCGAATCGGACCATAATCACAAAACTCGTCCGCCATATTGAAGCCGCCATATTGAATTTATGAATTTTGACAAAAAAAAATTTATCAAATCTGACCATAATTACAAATCTCCTTCGCCATCTCCATAAACTCTCATAAAGTTTGTCAAAATTCACTTGCAAAATTTGACCCTAACGAACTAACATGTGAAACTAAATGGAAGCTTGTAATAATAATAATAATAAAAAGCATATACTATATCCTGATGTGGCGTTGGTGACAAAACCTGAGTTGCATTGTGTTGGAGTTCCTTACCCATCTTTGCCCAGCAGCCCAAGGAGATTCAATGAACCAGAGCAGAAGGAGACTGAAATGGAAGAACCCATTTCAAGCTAAACTAAAAGAAGGAATTCTTTGTGGGTCCTCAGATGAGAAAGATATTGAAGGATAAACATTTTGAGCGTCACTTATCCAGTGTTGAAAAAGATGCTTGGTATTCTTTTAAAGCCGTTGTTGAAAATTTCTTGGGTAACAATAAAACAGAGGATTATGAAGAAATTCTATCCAATTTGTCCTTGAAAATTCATTTTCTCCATTCACACCTGGTATTTTCCCTGATAACCTGGGAAACGTAAGTGATGAACATGGTGAAAGTTTTCATCAAGATTTAAAGTCGTTTGAAGAGAGGTACCAAGGTTTTTGAGGTAAAAATATGTTAGACGATTACATCTGGTCTACCTTAAGGGAAACTGGCCCTAACACAAAAGACAGAGTAATTTAAGTCATTTTTGATTTTTTTAAGTTCCAAATATGTAAAAAATGTAAAATTTAAAAATTTTAATATTTCAAAACATTTACCATCAAATTTTTTTGTCACTTCAGTATTCAACTAGGGGCTGATTACGCTACCAATCCACATTGGTTTCAACTTTGGGTAAAAAATCGTGTAAACCAGTGATAATCCGATCGAATATGGGGGCTCATTTTTCTCACATTTTGATTCTCTACAATTTGTCCTTCGAAAACATCGAGATTGCTTCATTAGTTTTCATGTTACAAGGAAAAAACGAAAAAATCACGATTTTTTGCTCTTAAATATTTTCAACAAATTAAGCAATGAGAGTTGCGAGTAGGAAATAAAACAGGACATAAGTACGGATCGTTTTTCGTATGGTGACACAGTTGGTTTCCTGGTACTATTTTCGTCACTGAAACTGATTGGTCTACACTCACACTGATTTTTTATTTATTTATAACTTTATTTCAAATAACATCAATACATACATAAAATATATACATACATATAAAACATGAAATGAAATAGCGTCTCAAAAAAGATCTTACACTTACTGCTTCACAAACAATTGTAATGTCCCGTTATAATCCAAATATTCTTGTTTGCTATATGGTTCCAACTCAATAAGCATCTGTTTTAGTTCTCTTTCAAACATTTTTTCTTCGGTCATTATTTTTGGGTTATTGTTCAGTTTATTGAAAAGTTTATTCTCATGTAACTTGAACTTTTTTCTAACAATGTTAAACTGTGCCTTGGGAAACATGTATAAGTTGTTCTAGTGTTATAATTATGATTGAAATTAACATTATCAAACAAGGGTCTATTCTTAAAAGTAAATAAAATTGTCTCATATATAATATCTTCGCACATTATCGGGAATTCTCACTACGGTTCGGAATCTCATAGGTTATAAAATAACAATAAATATGGGCACCTAAAATTACTAATAGTATTTACGTTATACATTTGAAACAAGTTTATACGTTTATTTAATTTTGTTGGTTTCTATTAATTGACATTTTTACACACACTCATTTTATCTACCCCTACAAATATCCTGTGCGCGCTAATGTTAATGCCACGCTCGCCCTAGGACTGTAAAAAGTAGGGTGAATATTGGCGTTAATTTCGGATTTTTGTCTAGGTAATTCGTAGGTCTACAGAGATACCAAAAATATATTCCAGGTTTATCATCGAGAAAAAAGGAAAATCATTATTCTGTTCATATATCTTTCTCTAGCATAGCAATAGGACACATGTGTAATTTTTTGTACTTACTTATAAATATTTATATTTTTCACTTTTTGATAAACTGCTCCAATATATATTCACGAGAATACTAATTAGTAGTAGTTGCCAAGAATCATATCTCGTGTGCGCAGATACGATAAACATGTTTATCTTTAAAAATAGTCATTCAATTTATTATTATTTTCATAATTATCGATTATTAATTAAAGACATCGCAAATAAAAACGAATTTTTAATCTGACCGTGACTTATTTTCAATATTTGAGGTCGGAGGAGAAAATATTACACAGGGTGAACAGACAGCATGCTTAGTTAGATTCAGATTCAAAAGAGTTTATATGACCTATTTTTCACTATTATACATTTCAATTTATGACAATATGATATATACAATATTTACATAATTACATGGTCTTATCTTGGGTGATAGGATGAGTAAGGATACCCAAATATCAATGGAGCATGGAGGGGGCGAAGGATCTTTTGCATCATCCCTATTTTGATTGTGAATTATTTGTTGTTTGACGTATCCTATATCATATTATAATCATGAAGGATTTAATAAATCTATCTATTATATGTCCCAAACGAATCTAGAAACAATGGCAAACACTCCCCTGGTGTTGAACGATTTTTTCTGAAAAAAGTCCGGAAAAAGTACTTTCTTGGACAAAAACCAAGACAAATTTTGTGATATACGGGCGATGTGATTTTTTTGATGCCGCAGGGACGTACACCCATGATATGAACTGGAATGTTTTCAACAAATTCATAGATAAATCTCCATCATTCTCTTATAATAATAGCATATCAAATTCTCCAGTATTAATTCCTGATGAACAGAATATTGAATACTATTTTAATATAAGAGAAATCTGTTAGTATTGATAGCCTGCTGCTGCGGTACTGCAAATAGTCCGTTGCTGGGCCAACTAGTATATTAGGGGAGCACAGGGGAATTCCGCCCATGGGGTAATTCTTCGCAAAGTGATTTTTGCGTCGCTATCTCGTATTAGATTAGCGAACATCCTCTCCTAATTCAACTGCATTCGTAGAGTTGGTTTAAACAAGATGGTGGTTTGTTTGTTTTTCGGCACGCTGATGTAATTCTAGAAAATTTTTAAAAGTGGTAAGTGCCTTCCGTTATATTAATTTTCAGAAAATTATTCCACGACTATTTGGCTTATATGTACTCATAGTTTCTCGCACAGGTGTGTGTTTTTCTTACAGAATTCGAAATGCCACGTACTTATGTTCGGAAAACCGAAAAGTCAAAAGGGACGGAAAATGAGCTAAAAGTTGCTATCTCTGCCATACAATCTGGGCGAAAAGTAGGTCGATCATTCAATATTGCAGAATCCACTCTACGTGATAAACTAAAGGTCAACATCAATACAAAAGGAAAATTAGGAAGGAAACCAGTTTTCAATGATCACCAGTTTGCTGAAGCCAATAAAATTAAACATCGTTTCGATCAGGAAAAGAAAATTGCCGGTCACGATTGGATATAACATTTTTTAAGGCGACATCTCCGAAAACCGGAAGGTACCAGCTAAAACCGTATTTCTGCATTTAATAAGACTGAAGTTGAGCTATTTTTCAACAATCTACTTACAGTTATGGAAAAGTATACGTTTTCTGAGAGTCGAATTTATAATGTGGATGAAACGGGTATCTCCACGATCCAAAAGCCAGCAAAAATTTTGGCACCTAAAGGTCAAAAGCAAGTGGGGTCTGTAATATCGTGGGAAAGAGGAAAAAATATGACCGTAGTATGCGCTGCAAGTGCTTCAGGACAGTTTATTTCCTCTATGTTTATATTTCCGAGAGCACGCATGAATCCACAATCAATGAGAGATGGACCAATTTGAGCTATATACAGATGTTCAAAGAACGGTTGGATAAATGAAGATTTGTTTTTTGACTGGATCAAACATTTTCATCAGCATGTTAAGGCTTCGGAGGAAGATCCACTGCTTCTCATATTGGATAATCATGGGTGTCACATTTCTTTGGAGATTTATACATACTGCAGATCGCACGGAATTGTTATAGTATCGCTTCCCCCTCACACCTCGCACAAGCTCGAACCTCTCGACTTAACTTTTTTTGGAACACTAAACAATTCTTCAAATCATGAATGCGACTTGTATCTTAGGAATCATGCTCATGAATAGATCACACATTATGAACTTGTTTCCATTTTTAAGAAAGCCTACCTAAGGGTTACCACGATGAACAAAGGAATATCCGGGTTCCGCGCTGCTGGAATATGGCCCACAGACCCTAATAAGTTATCTGAAGACGATTTCAGCGTGACAGATGACACAGAAGCTTGAAACATCCAAATAGGAATAAACTTGAATGAAACCGACGTTAATAAGGGAGAAAACATTTTGGAACAGTGTTGAAGACGGACAAAGGACTGAACCACAATCGGGACCATCGAGATGTAGTGGAACAATGCACATGACTCCGCCCAAGAATATCAAATGGCAGTCAAACCAAAAAGCTGAACCTCAACCTGGAACGTCAAGAAGTGTTGAAGCACAGTTTTCATCAAAAGTCTTTATTGAAAAGATAGCACCGCTTCCTGGCCCAATTACAAACAAAGGTTCTAAATCACGTGCGAACTCAATTATAAATAAAACAAGAGAAGAGGAATTTGAAGAAAAAAGATGAAGAGTTGAAAAAATCTGGAACCAAGAAGAGAAAGGTGGAAAAAGTAGGAAAACTGGCGACAAAGGCAAAGAAACGACCTATAAACAAGAAACCTGGGTTGAGAAATTTACATTTCGACGATTCTGACTCTGAAAGTTATGATGAGAGTCAGTTATGCGACGATGATGAATTAGATGATGTAGATTCTGCTGAAAGTAATGAGGAGTGCTTGGTGTGCGGTGAATTCGGACGGAACAAGGAAATTTGGTACCATTGTGAAATGTGTTCAAAGTGGGCACATCAGAATGTAGTGGTTGGGATTCAGCAGTTAATTATACGTGCGATATGTGTTCCACGGTTCGAAAGAAGATAGTCAGAAAATGAAATCCTTTTCATAATGGGTTTTTTATGAAGTGCTTACGAGAATATAAAAAAAAGGATTAGGTACTACAATATTTACTATTTTTGAAAACGTCGTACCCAATTGGTGATGGTACATTTCTAAAAACTATGAATGGCCAAAAAGTTGTAGGATCATGCAGTGCCATCTTGACTTATGTGCGAATCGCAAATCAAAATGAAGCCCAAGGGTGACAAGGGGGGCGCACCGAAAGCAACTTTTCATCCAGACTTCTGGAAAACATTCCTAAACTACAGTATATTTCCTGAAAATATTTTCAATAGGTTAAAAGAATAAAGTTCCGAATAGCACTGGGCTGGTGGCTGCGAGCATAGAGGCGCTGGCTGATGCCCAGATGGTCCGGGTTCGATTCCCGGCACGGCTAATGAAATAAAAATGTATTTCCGTAGTTTCGTTGAGCGGGAGGAGATAGGTGACCAACCGAACATTCTTGGTACCTAGGTATCAATTTTTCGGACTGTCCACGGTAACCACGGATGACACTTAAAAAGCTAAGGTCCCCGTCTTCTTAACTCACACAAGTCTCTGACTTCCAAGGGTTGCTTTGTAACTAAGTTGACGGTTGAAAACACTTTTAAACACTTTTTTTTAGCAAGATCGGCAGTTAATGGGTTAATCATATGATATCGTGATGAAAACGTTTCAATTCCTCCAATATTGGAAAAAAAAATATGATAATTCTTTGAGTGGCTAGTACATATCGGAATTAAAATCAAAATTGACAAAAAAATCTGAGCGCTGTGAAGGCATTCATTATGGGGATTCTGCAACACGAAAACAGGACCTTTCAGATGACCAAGTACTTTGATGACATAGGACACGTTTATACCGTGTCTTCGTATGCAGACTAATGATTATATTCCAACCAAATTATGTTAGTCAGTGTGGTATAAACGGTGCACTTGGTCAAGTAACTAGATTGGTTTGGTACCGAAATTTGTTGTGTACCAGACTTTGATACTAAGTTGACTAAGATGGTGTGTATGATAAATTCTACCAACCGTGACTGTAAATTTTGGTTTGAAAGATTGCTAAGCGTTCTGTTGTGGTGATCGCACTGGCTGAATGAACCAAATGGAAACAATAGCCATAAAAAATATAGCGAGAGAGAGTTAGTGAAAAATATGTTTTGTGATTCCTAACCTTAGCTTCCGCATCATTACCTCGGAAATTGTTTTATACAGTGCTTCTCAAAAGTCCCCTCCCCCCTCTTATTTTTGGAACGATTATATATAAACAAGTGAAATTTGGAAACTGGATATTAAAGGTTGTAAACTTCCCTACTAGTGATGATAGATGACGAAATCGTCAAAGATGACGTCACAAGGCTATTGTGACCAATAATTTTGAATGGAACCCTACGGCAAGCGACACCTCTTTTAAAAGGTATCGAAAAAACCTATTCATTGATACTAATTTTGTTTGTGTTTATGGCAGTTTTGGCAACTCGCTTTTAAAAAACGCAAAGCTGTGATGAATTAAATCAGTTAAGACTAAAATTCCAAATTCAAGCTCCGCCTCTGGATAGTTGTCAAATAAGCTGACGTTTTTGTTAGTCTCCCTAATTCGACGTTTTTGTAATTGTCCAAGTTTTTGTACATTTAATAATTTGTGTATTGTTGATCGAACGTTTAACTGTTTTAGCAGTTTTCGGTACTTTTAATATTTTTGTACATTTTAATAATTTGTTAAACTGTTGTGAGCCGAACGTTTAAGTGCTTCAAGAAGCGGAATGGTACGTGCTTTAGGTGATAAAGTAGCAGCGATCCTAATTCTTGGTGAAACTGGACAAAATATTCATGCAGCAGAACGCATTTTCAATGAGAGGTTTCCCGATCGCCCCGTTTCGTGGACTTATTTAAGGGAGCTTCTTCGTAAGTTTGAAACAACGGGTAGTATTAATGATGCGAAACGATCTGGCAGACCACAAATTTCTGATGAGAAAAAAACTGATATACTGGCAGAAGTAATAGTTAATCCTACTTCTTCAGTCAAAGTACAGTACACAGGGTGTTGAAAAAAAACAAATTTCATCCATACGAATTAAAAATGGTTCATCAACTCTCAGACGACGACCCAGACCGAAGACTAGAATTTTGTGAAAATATGGAAACTAAAATTAACCAAACAGCCAGACTATGTCAAAACAATTTGTTTTAGTGACGAAAGTACTTTCTATCTGAATGGAAATGTAAATACACAGAATGTGAGGTATTGGAGTGACGCAAATCCTCACCTGTTTCGTGAAACACATACCCAATTTCCCCAGAAGGTGAATGTTTGGACAGGTATCCTGGGAAACCACATCGTTGGGCCTCTTCTTTTAAATACTAATTTAACTGGCGAGGTTTATCTGGAGCTGTTGAAAAAAGCAATAGAACCGTTAATCCTTGAAATTTTAGAAGATAATCCAGATGAATTCGGCAATTTGGAAATAACATTCCAACAGGAGGGTGCTCCTCCACACTATTACGGTGCAGTAAGACGGTATTTGGATGAGGAGTACCGTGGTAGATGGATTGGACGACGAGGTTCAACGGAATGGCCAGCTCGATCACCGGACCTCACACCTTTGGATTTTTTTCTGTGGGGGTACCTTAAATCGAAGGTTTACGCCATTGAACCTGACAATATTGACGTTTCAAAACAACGTATTGTTGCAGAATGTGAGGCTGTTTCCGCAGACACATTTGCAAAAGTACGAGAAGAGTTTAAAAATAGGATATTTCACTATCAGGAAGTGAATGGAGGTCACTTCGAGCAATTTCTTTAAGTATATACTGATTCTTAAATCTGTAATTAATATCATACTGAATGGAATTCAAATTTTAATGTTTACTAATGAGCCATTAAAACTGCCATAAACCCAAACGAAATTAGTATCATTGAATAGGTTTTTTCGATACCTTTTAAAAGAGGTGTCGCTTGCCGTAGGGTTCCATTTAAAATTATTGGTCGATTTCGTCATCTATCATCACTAGTAGGAAAGTTTACAACCTTTAATATTCAGTTTCCAAATTTCACTTGTTTATGTATAATCGTTCCAAAAATAAGAGGGGGGGGGAGGGGACTTTTGAGAAGCACTGTACATTTTTGTTAGTATTTTTTATATAAAATGAGTTGCTGCAGTTCAGAACCTCCTATAAAAAAGTCCAAAGGTATTAATTGGACAGATGAAGAAACCAGTGCGTTTCTCCAAATATTTTTGGACAAGAAAATCATATCAATTTTGGATGCAAAAAATTTAAACACCCAGACATTTACAAGAGCCTTGAAGAAGACATGTTGATGAGTACGGGCTTTACAAAAACTGCTGAACAAATGAAATTCAAAATGACTGAGCCTGAGCTCACTGATATCCAGTCATTGTCATTGACAGATGACACAATTCCGAATTAGAAAGCAGAGATTTAAACCTTTCTCTTGGTTACATGACTAAATAAATACCAAACTAGAACCAAGTTGGTAATTAATCATTTGACAAAACTCGATGTAATTAAACGATTACTAAAACATTTGGTTTGAATTTGGTCACGTAAACTTGGTAAGGTTACCAAATTCACATACGGTATAAACGTGGCCATAATGAAAAACTATGACTTGCAAGACCTCGATAAAATTATTTAATTATTCAGTGCCGACAGTGAATACTGGCATTGTAAACTGATTCGTCAATAAAAATATGTCAACTGAAAAATTGTCATTTGATAAGACGAGAATAGTCGGGGTATTTAAATTCTATAGGGAAATCATATTGCATTCCTTGCAAGTTATTTAGTAATAAATCAAACTCATTCATCCCGGCTATGACTGAATTTATTTCAGCAGAATATTATTAGAACATGAGCAGAACAATGCAACCGTCATAAGCAAAATGTAGTTTCCGCAAGAAATTTCAAGTGGACCGGCTATTAAAAAAAGCAATGATAGAAAACACACATAATGGTAATTATTTAGGATGCTTTGACTTGATAGCTGAATTGACTTATTAACACGAGCATATCGACGGATTTGCGAATAGAGATAAACACCCATAATATTTGCGATAAATACTCAGAAGTTTCAAATGGCCACGTGGAAACTGTTATCACTTATAAAATGAAGTATAGGATATTTCCATAATAGTTGATTCTATTCCAGATTTTGGCAGTGTTCACCAACTTACTTTCATCTTAACATACATAGACATAGATGTATTGACATGCAAGCTCTATCAAGCCGGGATCCAACGGCGCCTGGAGTGGCAATCCTGGATTGAGGGTTGAGTGTCAAGGTTGGCGCAACGAAATGTATCTGGCCGTTCCCACGGCGCATGTAGGATCGCGGTTTCGGACGTGGACACGCAGCGGTTGAAGTCTGTTGTACGCCGGCAGTGTTGGCGGTAAAAATTTATAGTCATTTGCTCTTCAATTCGCTTCCAGGCATCATGAATTAAATTCCTGTTTTTATGGTTTGGATCCCGTGGGTTCCAAATAATCGGATCGGCTTCATCGAGGGATGGAAATTATAACACCACTTCGTTCAACCACACCATGGTGAAAGTTACCACGTCACTGACAGCACCACGCGCCTAGCCGCGTCATTGGATCGGTATACACGTGTTGAGCGCCAGCGTCCAAACTCCTTTGAAACGTGTTCATTTACCGACAGACGACGGGACTCACCGCGCCGACCAAAGATCGCCAAGCCTGCCCTATCCGACGGCGCGTGTACTGGCAAGTTTGGCGCAAGAAGTGCCACTCCACGCGCCGTTGGATCCCGGCTTTATGGATGAGTTAGGTCGTCATATCAGTTTGGAGAATTGCAGATATCAGTCCTACGAGAATGTATTGAGTTTACCAGGGATTTCAGAAAATAATTATTTCACGCACTCCTTTAGCGATACACGTCTCATGTGCGGCACATTCGTTAATTTTTTTAAGAAAATCTGCTACGGAGAGTTGTTTGAAAGCAATATAATTTCTGATATTTGTGTTACATTCATTAAAAAATACTGCCTCAACTCACAGAAGGACTATTATGAAAAAGTATCTGGAAGGTTGTGATCCGTAGTACTTGTTATACCTGTAAAATTGAGTCACACTTCATCTGCAAGAGCAAATCCCACTAGCACTTTGGTCATGAGATATTATTGTTTCAAGAATATATCTGCATATTTTAAATCACAACACACACGATTAGATTTCCACAGAATTTTATTAAATTCACAACATGTTTCGCTAACACAGTAGCTTCTTCAGGTGAATGTACAATAAACTAAATATACCATGCCCAACAGTTTTATAACTTTTACCTAAGGTCATTATCTTTAATTACCTCTAACAAGGTAAGTACCGACAATAATCTCCCAAAACATAAAATATATCCTCAATTATAATAATTACAAAGGGTTCAATCTAGGAAAACAAATTCAAAAGTTGTGAATTATTCAAATCAAGTTGATCGAATTTTTCAACCTATTAATTTCTAACGTTCCCAACTGACTCAGTTTAATACCTTTATTTTCTACGTGTAAAATTTCGAAATCATCATTGAAACAATGGTTTTCCTCTAAGAGGTGATTGGAATATGTTGAATTTGTTTTCTTTTTTACATTCATGGATCCTATCTTCAAATATTCTACCAGTCTGTCCAATATATACCACACTGGGAAACCCTTTAAGTACTTTACTTGCCGAAATGTTTATGGATAACCTAGAGAAATCGATTCATGAACATCCACTGATGAAACATTTCTTGTATTGGTATCGATATGTGGACGACATTTTGGTATGTTTCATTAGACCAACAGAAAATTGGATACTTTTCATAAATATATCAACAAAATTCATAAAAATGTAAAATTCACTATCGAAAGAGAATCAGAAAACGTTTGTTCGAAGGTTGTAAACGATGTGGTAGCTTGATTACTCTCCCTGAAGACGATTGCAAATACAAGCATTCGAAACGTCGTGAAAACTTCTTGAATCCATTAAGACAATGGACGTCCAAAACAAAAGTAATCAGAATCAGAAAACTCAATCAATTTCTTGGACTTGACAATAACCAAACTAAACAAAAAACATGAATTTTCAATTTATCACAAACCCTCCCACACGGATATTACTATTCATGTCAATTCTAACCATCCCTACCAACATAAAGTTATAGCTTATCTTAGTATGATTCCCCTATCAGGTGAAAATTTCAAAAAAGAACTTTAAAACAAATTGCAGTGAACAATGGATATAAAGTTGACCTGATACATAGTATTCTCTCCGATAAACTCCATTCAAAAGCTTGGTACGAAGTTTTTCCTACCACCAAAAACTCTATCAAAATTATAGAACACTCACATATTGTGGACAAACTACGGAAAAAATAGCTTCATTTCTTAATACACAAGATCTTAGCATTGCACATAAAACAAAAAATACGTTGGGCAGATTCATTAAAAATTATTAAGATATAATTTTGAAAGCCGAAAAATCGGGAGTATATAGATTGAAGTGTGGAACTTGCCCTAAGGTATATAGTGGACAGATTGGTAGAACATTTGAAGATAGAATCCATGAACATCATATAAGTTATGTGCAAAAGAAAACATATTCCAATCACCCTTATAAAAAAACCATTGTCTCAATGATGATTTCAAAATTTTACACGTAGAAAGTAAAGGTATTAAACTGAATCAGTTGGAAACGTTAGAAATTAATAGATTGAAAAATTCGAACTTATTACTCAACGACCAACTTTATTTGAATAATTCACCACTTTTGAATTTGTTTTCCTAGATTAAAGCCTTTGTAATTATTATAACTGAGGATACATTTTATGTTTTGGGAGATTATTGTCCGTACTTACCCCGTTAGAGGTAATTACCGATAATGACCTTAGGTGGTAGGTACAAAACTGTTGGCCATTGTATATTTAGTTTATTGTACATTCTCCTGGAGAAGCTACTGTGCTAGAGAAACATGTTGTGAATTTGATAAAATTATGTGCAAATATAATCGTAATGTGATTTAAAATTACTACAGATGATCCATAATTGAATATATTGAATGTTTCATCATGATAAATTTGAAAAAACCTACCCATTCTTTGATCCTATTGGAACAGTCCCAAGTCAGAAATATTACTGATTGTTAGGCCGCCATCTTTCGATAGTGACCAGTTGTGCCTGATTCCTGGAAACGATAATGGGTCACAGGTATCCCGAAAATCATAAATATCCCTGGGATATTTTTCGATGTTTCCAAAAATGTTGGCACACCGATGGTTTTATTTTGAGACAAAATATGTACTTCCCAAATAAGTATTTGAAGAATATCGAAAGTTTTATTTTTGTTCTTCTGTGGCATTTCTTCTCTGTATGATTACAGATATGCATTGGCGATGTGCACAAAATGTCAACCTGTTTATGTTTTCACTTGACATAGTCGATTCATGAAAGGTTCATCCAATATATTTAATTTTAACGTCACTTGGTGTTTCTATAAAAAATACTTGGCCAAGTGACCACCTAATTTCATTTCAGTTGCCACCTCTCTCCATAATTTCTGTTATGATATTGCTTGTTTTTTGATCCCATAGAAACTGTCTTTCCTGAACTAAACTTATCAGCTTTCCGCATTCCATTTTTATCGGGTGCAAAATAACTTCCATTCATACGAATAACTGACAAAAAAACAAAATATTTTGTCGTTTTAAGTGCGTACGAATTCGCATGAAATGGTCGTAAGCAAACTAACCACAAACATGGCAGAATGCATTTGTTTATTTCTGACAACTTATTACGAATTCGTACGACAAATTTTTCGTACGAATTCACATCCAATGTAATCGCCGCCTAAATAATTGCATTCCCGATATCGTGTTGTCGGGAGGCCCGGACCTCCCGACCAAGTAGATCGGCCCGATCCCAGACCCTTTCTCCCTTTTGGTTGGCACGTGTGTATCACGATCGGACCTGTCGGGACACGATTTTTTTCCCTCTTCATTTCATTTAACTTATTTCTTCCCGGTTTTCGTGCAACTGTTTGTGTTATTGAACTAACGACATGGAAATTAATGACGTTAAAGAATAGTAGTTTATGTATCAAGTAAGCAAAATAAGGTTTCAGCGGACGAATCGCAATGTCCGCTAAATACATTTGCGTACGTGTTACATACAATATTTTTTTGTTTAAGCTTTCCAAATAAACAGAACAGAAACGCCTTACATATTTTTTCTGGATACACTATTCGAGAAATATTGTTCATTTTATAAATAACTACTGTATTAGAGATTTTCAAGGAATGCTGAGATATATTTTAGAAAATAAAGTATTTCGTGTTTTTTCGATCCAATTTTTCATGGAATATTATTTGGGACCACGTCTATAGACATTTTGAGAAAAATATTTGCATAACTTTGAAAAAATATGTTCTTAAAATTTTTTTCAAATGTATTATTCTCAATTTAGAAAAAAAAAATAAAACGGAGGGTCTGGTTTGGGTGCAAACTCCTGCAAACATGGGACAGACACTTGCACGCATTAATTATTTTATTTTATTTTCATAATTACTACTTCAAAATCGCCGGTAATTCAAAAAAAAACTTTTGCATTATGATATACATTTTGAATTTCCATTCATTGATAATGTAAGGAAACTATACAAAAATGTAGCCAGCGATTGTTTATTAATGACACGTTTGGCAAATACTTGAAATATTAATGTTTATTGTTCCTGAAATGAGTATTCCACAAGAATATTTAGAGAAAAACGTGTGCTGTCACTACAAAATTTCAAATAATCCACAGTTTATTGCGTCTCCTAAAAGGTTTTTAGGATTTCAATTATAAGTTTTCTGAGTGGACAAAAAGAGTCCACTAAAGTGTTGCCATGACGACTTTAAGTACAAGTCCGCTAAAGAGGCATTTTGCGTCCATCGAGGCATTAGCCAGGGGAGTAGTTATTTTTTTATGGATATTCGACCAACATACACCATTAGCTGCATTTGGGGAACTTAGGCCGCTCTAAGTACAATTGTCTTGGCCAAATTTCCCTTTTTCTTCTTTCTTTTTGCACATCACAATCGTTGTTAGATCAATCCCAATTTTTACCTTTTTCGACAGAGCAGGAGCCATCCTCGCCAGTTCACGTATAACTAACTAGTAACTGATACCACTCAATCGGGAAATTTGAAATCGGAACGTGTTACGCCAGTCAAAATAGACCGCCAATTCACAATAATTACAAACATTTCTTTAGCACCGCCGTATGTTGAGGCATCAGGTAAAGACTAAATATAAAAATTTGCACACTCATCCAGTGACCGGTGTTGAAGCACTGGCTTCTTTTTATATAATAAATACCCAAATCTGTCTGAAATTGAGTTTTATTCGGTTATTACAATTAGGATATTGACTTTTTTAAATTACTTGTCAAAACCTTCCTCTAATTATCAATATCCCCAGTAACATAAAAAAATTGAAATATATATACAAAGTGTACAAAACAAATTTAAATGAATAATTCTATAACAACCGGACATTTCTCAAATTCCCATAAAACGTTAATTAGCAATATCTTCTCGGGCAAAATTGCAAACATTGTGCAAATTGCAGGTATATTCCCTAACTTCTTTTCTACATCCCTTGTAAAATTTGCACACGCAATTTTCAACCGGAAATGCGAATAATCCTTGATTACGTTGTAATTAGCGCTAATTCTGGTTACAAAATTGCAAACATTGTGCAAATTTGTGGTAAAATCATGGTTCCGTCACCCCTAAAATGCTTTAAATTTGCAAAATCTTCATGTGTACGGAACATCAAAAAATTATGGATAACGCTAAAAACAGTCTCAGGGGCAAAGTTTTAGGGGTCACGAAATTGCAAACAATGTTTTCGTGCTTTGCAAACTTTGGTGGCATAATTTCAAGTCGCCAATTGAGTTTGCACCTTTTTCAGTATCCCGGAAGATGGCGGATTTTTTTTCCCAAGTTCTGGAATGGCAAACAAGTAAATTTAACCCATATATAAACCGTCAGGAAAGCAGTGCAATGGAATATTGTCGATATCCGCGGATGACACAAAATTCCAAACATTGTGCATGTTTTTCTCAAAGTTCTGGAGAGGCGAACAAGTTGACGTATGAATTTGCAAACCCATAAAACGTCGGAAAAGTAGGGCAATATTATCAATTAAGACGATTTTCGGGAAATGTTAATCTTTTTTAACCGACGAAACCAAAAAGGAGGAGGTTCTCTAGTCGACCCGTATATTTTTTTTTCCATCATTTTTTTTATGTATGATCACGCATAACTTTTTACTGAGGCGTCCGATTCCGATAATTTCAGTGGATAGGGTGTAGGTACATTGAAGGTGGTCCCATTTGAATTTAAAAGATGAAATCCAGCCCTAAGGGTAGCAAAATGAAGGATATTGATCACTCACCCTCTGAATTCTGGTCCGTTAACCGATTCTATCAGGCATAACTTTGTCCAAGGACAAAAATTTGCCGCCCAGATTATTGAATATATGCATAGTTAAAGCAAGGAGTAAAGTGACTTCAGAAAATTCAAAATCAAAGAATATAGCCAAAAATGAATGGTTAACATCGAAAAAACGTATTATGGTACAAGATTTGGAAGAAAATACCGAAGAGAAAAAGGAAGTAGTTAAATATATGAAAATCATCAGAACCGTAGCCAGTCGAAAGGAAAAATCTAAATTTAAGAAGTCATCGCCTGAAAATTCGGAAACCCCCCAAATTGGAAACAGGATTGAACACATGAACCGACTGAAAGGTCATCAGAGAGAAGAAAAATTTCCACAACTAGAAAATAGGCGGGAAATTATTTCAGAAAATAAAGGAAAAACCGATGAGAAAAATCAAGAAAATAGATCAAGGAAAATACCCATAGAAAACCTAAAAACACTAGCAGAAAGTAATCAAAATGAATCATCACAAGACGAAGGGGAAAGTATTCCAGAGATGAATCATAGTTATCAGACTAGAACACGTGGTACAGAAAAAGAGTTTCCATGGATTTATTCCAAAGCAAAAAGTCAAAATAAGTAATTTTCAAAAGCACAAAATAATGCACTTATGAAGTAATAATATTGTCAATATTCTGAAACCCAGTTGAGATCAAATAGTATAGTAAGCCATTATAAATAAATAATTGGAAATCATGAAATCTTGCCAAGTATACACAAGCACGTATCGAAACGTGTTGTCAAAGAAATTGAAACACCCTATAAATTAACGCGAAATAAATATTGTTAGATATAGTTGATGTTAGATTATAATAAACAAATGCATTACCTTGGAATTGTACATATTGAGAAAAAAGTGTGTTGAAATAAGATTGATTTGTCAGTGTCAATAAATTTGAAAAGACTAAACGGTTTCCGTTTTATTGGCGAGAAATATCATTTGAAAGTTATTAAGAAAATAACATTGGTGACCCCGACGTGATACACGAAATGGAGAAAGATAGAAAGTCTAAAAGAACAACTGCTGGATTAAACAAGAGCCTCTCCGTAGAATTCCTATGGCCTCAGAGATTTGGTGTACAGAGGAGTTCAATGCAAGCAGTCTGCGAACAAGAAAAAATTAGCAAATCAGAACTCACTTTACCAACCGAAAATTCTCCAGTAGTATCAGAGAGTGAGATACTTTCCAGGAAATCGACGAAATATTCGGAAAAACTATCCAGTATTAAAGGAGAAACAAAACGTTCAAAGCAGAGTTCTGTTAGCTTGGAAAAGAGGAAACAAGCCTTAGAAATCGAAAAGAGGCGACAAGAATTAGAAAAAGAAAGTAGACGCGTTCAATACGAATTGGAAGAAAAGAAACGGCAACTGGAAGATGACTTAAAAATGTTAAGAATGCAAGAAGAACTTCAGTTTGCTGAAGAGGAGAATACCAATGAATCCAATTCTGAAGATTCCCGTGAAGCCTGTAGCGAAATTTCCTAACACGTATCAGTAGGAGATTTAAGCCGGTTCTGGGTCTCCCCCCACCACTATGACGTCACGTGTGACCTTGAATAGTTGCAGGTGTGCAGTGTGTGTGTGTTTGACCTTGAGATTTGACTTTGAGATTTGTCATTGAGTTTTGATATTGGGTTTGGTCGACTTTGAGATTCGACTTCAGTTTTGACCTTGAATATGACCTTGAGATTCATAACATTAAGTTTTGACTTTGAGATTTGACCTTGAGTTTTGATGTTGGATTTGTTTCGGCAACCAAAAGATTTGATCTCGATGTTTGTTTGACCTTGACTAATGTTGTGGTGTAGGCATACATATTCTGTGTAATGTTGTGGTGTAGGCATACATATTCTGGCTAAGAGTGAACTGCGAGTATTGATGAGTGTGTTGATGCTCAAGTGCGTAATGACCTTCACAGTCCCATCTACTGGAAATGGAGTGGGGATGTCTCTTATAAAAATGTGTGGAGTCGTTGATGAGAAATCAGATGTTAGATAATATCATCAGAGTGAATACAGAGTACGAGAAGTTTCTCAATTCAGTGAGTGTATTTTTTATAAGGTGAAATAATCTATATTTTCATACAGTCTTACTATGTCTTTTCTTCCAAAAGTTGTAGATTTGAAGAGAATCAATTCTTCAATAATTGAAAAGAGGGTGGAGCTTTGAACAAAGACCAATATCATCATTACCCATCGGTAAAGCTTTCAACATACTTGGTATGATGATTTGTATAACCCGTTATGGGCGATCTATTCTACTTACGTTGCGTGATGATAATGATACTTTATTCAAATCATGGTTGTCAAAAAGTATTTCGATGAATTCAATGCGGACGATGTCAGTTGCATAAATGCTTCAGATTTCAAATATACAATAACATATTTGGGTCAGAGTCCACAAGTAGCAGGAGTTTGAGAACTCGTCCTCTAGTAGACTTCAACTACATTAAATTATAATATTGTTTATATGTTAATAGTTAGGATATAGTGATTTTATGTTGAATATAGATATTTCTCCATTAATAAATAACATTCAGTGTAGAAGTACTATATTTGGAGCATCACATTTTCTGATGTAAGTAAAATTATTTGAATATCAATGGAATATATTAACAATTCTTTTTTCGTTTCAGTTTTCAATATGTGGATGCATTACTCGAGTCAATGTTGGACGGAAGCCGTGGACATCAATACAGCCATCGAGAGATTGAACCCTACTTGAATGCTTTGAGTCAAGATGTCCTCCATGCTACAGTCTATGATTTGAATGTTTGCTTCGATGAAGATGAAATCCAAAGATGTGCACATTTATCCGAGAAGTACGTCAAGGGTACAATACTTTGTGAGGAATTCAACCAAGGAGCCTTAAACTTGCAACAATTCTGTGAAGAAATGATCAAATTGGATCTGGAAGGATTTCTCCACACCTTTTACCATTCCTACCTGATGACATCATCGAGAAATATCAACTATATGATGAATATGATGATGAATATGATCATGTAGATATTTGATATGAAATAAAACATATATTTACAAAATCTTGTTTATTTATTTTTTCATTACACATAAACATTATTGATATACTTAAAAATATTCAGATATAGTACAAAAATAAAATATTGAACATTTCAAAGTGAATTACGAACAGAGCCATCCAATGCATTGTAAGTCAAGAAGGTGTCGTGTATAATGAGTGCATAGACTTTGGTGTTGGCTGGAAATTTAGTTTTTCTTGTTTCGAACTCCAGCTTGATATCCACTGTAGATGATTTTGTAGCATTCGGTT